>SNQJ01S0044111.1:113673-127992 GCA_010110895.2 Picea sitchensis
TTATATACCAGACAATGTCAAACACTGGAAGGTATTTGAAGATGATCAAGAAATTGAGAAATTTCTCCAGTCCATTGATGACTTTTCCACAATGCACATAGATGAGGATCCTGAAGAGGAAGATGACCATCACCCTATGGAATTTGTGAATAAAATCGCTGATCACTGGATCATTCAGCTACTGAGCAATCACATTCCGAGAGGACTGATCCCGTTAGAAAGATTGTTCAACGGGACTGATGTGGCAGTAAAGGGTAAGGTTTCAGGTGATGATGATGACACAGCTGAATGCAACATAGGCACACCTGAGGAGCCAAAGTTTGTCAAGCTGTCGAGGAGTTTGACCGAAGGGCAGAGGATAGAATATATCAAGTTGTTGAAGGCATTTTCTGATGTGTTTGCATGGACCTACAAAGATCTCAAAACATATGACACATCAGTCATCGAGCACAAGATCCCACTAAAAGAGGAGGCTAAGCCATTTAAGCAGAAGCTGAGACGGATAAATCCCATGTTGCTGCCTGTCATGGAGAAAGAGGTAAAGAAGTTGTTGGATTCCCAGATCATTGTCCCCTTGAGATATTCTGAATGGGTGGCCAATTTGGTCCCGGTGAGAAAGAAAAGTGGAGAAATCAGACTCTGTGTCGATTTCAGGAACCTGAACAGAAGTTCGAGGAAGGACAATTATCCCCTGCCCAACATGGAGAACATTTTACAAAGGGTCAGTGGCGCATCCAGGATGTCCATGATTGATGGTTTCTCTGGATATAATCAGATATCAGTCATGCCTGAGGACAGAGAAAAAACAACCTTCATCACTCCGTGGGGCACATTCATGTATGCCAAAATGCCTTTTGGACTGATGAATGTAGGAGAAACATTTCAGTGAGCCATGGACATAGCCTTCATTGGGGAAAAGGATAAGTTTGTGGTGATTTACCTAGATGACATAACAGTCTTCTCCAAGACTGACAAAGAACACCGCGACCACTTGAAGAGAGTTTTCCTGAAGTGTCGCAGGTTTGGCCTTTCCCTGAATCCCAAGAAATCATTGTTTTCTATGCAGGAGGGGAAGTTGTTAGGCCATATAGTATCAGCAGAGGGAGTAAGAATTGATCCTGACAGGGTAGAAGCAATTCAGGCCCTGTCACTTCCCAGATCTAAGAAAGAGGTCCAGGCATTTTTGGGAAGGATAAATTTTCTGAGGAGGTTTGTTTCAAATTTCTCTGAGTTGGTAAAACACATTACAGCCATGCTCAGGAAGGGCCATGAAATAAGGTGGACTACTGAATCCAGGGGATATTTTGCCCAGATAAAGAAAGCATTGACTGAGGCACCTGTGCTAATCAGTCCCGATTATTCTAAAGATTTCCTGATTTTCTCATTTGCTTCTAATGACTCAATAGCAGCAGTCCTACTGCAGAGAAACAATCAAGGGCGAGAGCAGCCCATTGCCTTCTTCAACAAGGCATTAAGAGATGTTGAAATCAGATATGAGATCATGGAAAAGTAGGCCTACGCATTGGTGAAAGCTCTCAAAGCTTTCAAAATCTATGTTTTACACTCAAAAATCACTGCATATGTCCCTTCAACTTCTGTGAAGGACATCCTTATACAGCTTGACATAGACGGGAAAAGGGGCAAATGGATAGCTAAGATCCTCGAATTTGACTTGGAAATTAAGCCCACCAAGCTGATAAAGGGGCAGGGTTTGGCCAAGTTATTGGCTGAATCCAATTACAAAGCTCTGGAAATTAACTGTATCAATGAGCAAGCTGAGTCATCCAGCAGTAATTCCCAGATCACCATACCACTGGCGGCATGTCCCTGGTACAGGGACATCTTGTACTTTCTTCAGGAATTAAAGCCCCCTGATGGACTGGGAAAGAGTAGGGCCAGAGCTTTGAAGCTCAAATCGGTCAGATACTGCCTTATTGACTGAGCCTTGTATTGGAGAGACCCTCTGGGGATATTATTAAGATGTCTAGACCCGTTGCAAGCCCAGAAGGTGATGTTCGATTTTCATAGCAGTCTCTGCGGGGGTCATCATATTTGGAAAACCACAGCCCACGAAATCCTCTGGGCTAGGTACTACTGGCCTACTCTGTTTACTGATGTCTGTAGGGAAGTCAGGGCTTGCATCAAATACCATAAATTCTTAGGTAAACAACAACTCAAATCTTTGCCATTAAAGCCTATAGTAGTTTCGGCACCCTTTCAACAGTGGGGATTGGATTTCATCGGAGAGATTCATCCTCCCTCGAGTGGCCAGCATAGATGGATCCTCACTGCGACTGATTATTTCACCAAGTGGATAGAGGCAGTCCCCACTAGGAGCACTTCTCACAAAGTAATCATCAGCCTCTTGGAAGACATCATAGCCAGATTCGGCTGCCCAAGAAGAATTGTCACCGACAATGCCTCCCCCTTCAGGTCTGAGCCTCTGATCAAGTTTTGTGAACAATTCGGGATTTCATTGGTTCACTCTACTCCATACTATCCTCAAGGAAATGTACTGGCAGAGTCCTCCAATAAAATCCTGATCAAGCTTATCAAAAAGCTACTGGAAGACAATCAGAAGGCCTGGGACTCAAAGCTCAAATTTTCTCTCTGGTCCGATCGGGTGACAACTAAGAAGTCCCTGGGTCTCTCTCCTTTCCAACTTGTTTACGGAATAGAGGTCGTTTTTCCCACTCAGCTTGCCTTACCTGTGGCAAATTTCCTCCAGGTCCTTGAAGGAGAACCTAATCATATACTCAGAAGGATTCATCAGATGGTGGAAGTGCAGCAGATCAGAGAACAGGTCATGGACAGAGCCTACAAACGTCAGCAGAAGATCAAGCAGGCTTTTGATAGGAAGAACAAGAAGAAGGAATTTGAGCAAGGTGATCTAGTGCTCAAATGGGATGCACCCAGGCAGGAAAAGGGAAAAAACAGCAAATTTGATGCCCTCTGGATTGGGCCTTTCAAGACCCTTGAAGTATTTTCAAACAACACTTATAGGTTGCAGGATCTAGAAGGCAATGAAGTTTTTGGCAGCCCAGTAAATGGGCATTTCTTGAAAAAGTGTTTTATGTGAGCCGCAGTCGGCTCTTTTTGTTTTGTTTTGTAAAAATTGTTCTGTTGTTGTTTTTTGTTTTTTCGGACTAATAAATGACTCCATAGCCCAACAACAAAGGCACTAAGTCTGCAAAAGAGTTCTTAGAGCATCACAGGAACGACTCTATCCCCCATGGAGCCAAATGTTAGCGATATTTCTTGTAAGGGGGATTAGAACGCAAATGAAGGGGTTAAAAACCCACTTTTCCAAAGTTTCAGGCGACAATGTGCCCGGGGTAAGCAGCGAGCAAGTCCGAGCGGTCCAGATTTGAGCGCCTAGATCAACGACACATGTTGGATTCCGGACCCCCCTTGCCTTTCTACCTTTAAGCCGGGGGGGGTCCAGAATCGGGGGCGCACCTCTCCAACGGTCCAGATCGGTGCGCCCGGATCAACGGCGATGAAGACCATTCCAGACCCCCCCTGCCTTTCTACCTTTAAGCAGAGGGGGGGGGTCCAGAATCATGGACGCAGCTTTCAGCGGCCACGATCAAGGAGCCCGTATCAATGGTCCATCAACGGCCTCATCCCTCTCAGCTACCCTGTCTTTAACCCCGCGTGGGCCCGTCTCCCGTCATGTCATCCCCCTTTCTGCTTTTCCCTTGCTGCCATGTGTCACCGTTCACCCCTCTCTCACGCTTCCATATGGCCTTGTCCTCATCTCATCATCCATTTACCGCCCGCCACGTGTCCCATTCCTTTCCACATCTACCCCCTTGCCTCTTGCGCTCGATCCCTTGCCAAGTGTCTCTTCTTCAACCTTCCTCGCCTTCCTATCTATTCAGGCCTCGTCCACATAATTCGACGCCACCACCCCTGTCATGTGCCCCATCCTTCGCACTGGCCTCTATGCATACCCGTCCTACAAGTCGTTCAGTTATTCCAGGTGGAGGCGTGAGGAGTACTCCATATCCCGAAATGTTGAGTTGGCTAGGCCGTTCTCAATCCCGATGTTGCAGTTATTGAAGCGGTTGGTGGTGGTTAGACATCGCCTTCGCCTTAATGAGAAAGCACGTCCATAAATTTAAGGCACATAGATTCGCCGTTGGAACTGTCAAAGAATTAAGATTGCGTCTGACATAAGTTGCACGATCTTTCAGATGTTGACTGTCAGAAGCCATGCAGACGCAAATCTTTCAATGCAGTGTCTTGATTTTGCTGTTGTTGTTGTTTTGAGTATATGAAGGCGTTTTCGCCATTTTTGTATCCATCGATGGTTGAGCTGAGCTCCCGGTTGTAAATCTTTAATGAAGCACTGATACTCTGGTTATGTATGCACTCTTGAGACTTCTTTCCTGATGGATGCCAGTTTCTTTTACGTCTTCGTTACATTGTGTTAGAAACTCTTGGAATTGGAGGATCCAGTCGAGCTATAGTTGTTATAGGATGATGTTGGTAGGATCATTGTAGCAGTTATATTGTTTCTAGATAGCTCTTGTGATTTTCTCAACGCTGAGTGACTTGGAATTGGAGGATCCAGTCGAGTCCTCCTCGGTTTCTTGAGACCCTGAACCAAGTGGATCTTGCATTCAGTGTCTTTCTTCTGCAAATAGCCGTAAGCCTGCTGCCCAAAGCTGTTTGTTCATTCTCCTCACTAAGTCTTCCACCTACTCACCCTTTTATCAACCCATTGGCTGAAGTTGGATCAAGACCTCCTTTGTCACCATATGTACCAGACCCAGTCCCCGAGTTAGAGTGATATCTCCTTGAGTTTTCCTCCATTCGATCACCCCTTTAAAACAAATCGTGACATTAACTGATGGGCGTCAGGCTCTGCTCCTGCAAGCAATCCAGGAGTGACTTCTGTCACCAACAGATCCCCACTGACGCATGCACTTAGATTGAGCATTCATGCAGCCAACCATTTCCTCCGTCATTGACCTCTGCAACCTATGAAACCTACAAACTCATGAAGATAACCTATTTTTCTTATGAAGTACATCACGACTACGTAGTGCCTGAGCCAGATTACACCTTATCCATTTTTTTTTCTACCCACGTTTTCTCTGGACTGGTGTGGCTTGTTGTCATTACCAGAGCCCATACCCGATTTTTCTATTGTGGTTACCCGTTTGACTTAGGATATGGGAAAAAGAAGCAAGTTGGAAGGCCTGTGGTTTTGAAGAAGTAGGTTGTCAGGCCCAAGGATTGAAGAAGAAGGTTTTCATGCCTATGAGAAACTCTCTTTAGGTAAGAGATATTGTTGGGGAAGTGATTTCTCCTCAAGGGAGTCCAAAAACAACTACACAGCTATGAGAATTCCTGATCCGACCTATTGTTGAAGCCCTAGAAGGGAAGGGGAGAAATTGATGGACTATGGAACAGTGAAGGTGTATATTATTGGGGTGGGACAGGCATGTGGGGAATGAGAGTATGTGAGTAGTGGGTGTAAGTAGGCTCCTTCGAGGGAATCCTTCCTATTGCATTGTGAAACTTTCCATGGTCTCAACCTAGCCTAGGATCCCTTTACCCTAGGTGGAGTTTAGTCCCAACTCGGGGGTGGCCCACTGTTGATAGCTTGGATCAGCGTGGTCTAAGGCTAGGAGGTTCATGGAAGGTACTCACGCAGTTGGTGACTTTCATAAAATGATAAGTACCATCTATATGTTAATTTTTATGTTGTGTATTATGTACATGCCATGATATTTATAATATTGCCCGTGTGAGCTGTTGTAGTAGATTTATGTGATTTCCACATTAATTTGTGTGTTACTAGAATGCATATTAGTTGTTTAAGTTTATATGTATGATGTTCCACAAAGAGCTCTATCTTCCATAGCCCAACAGGTCTATGCGTGGGTATGGATAGTTTGATTATCATAACAGAGTGAGAAGCTTTGTTTTGTATTTATTTCATGTGACATTTCCTAGTAGAAGGCTCGAGGTGTTATAAATTGGTATCAGAGCCGCATTTTCGACACTGACCTGAATTGGGTCATATAAGTGGTTATGGAAGAAAAATATCAGGGGGGATTTTTTTTGAGAGGGACAAAATTCAAATTTCAGAGCGTTCTTGAGTGCCAAGAGAACACCTTGGTCATGCTTAGAAGCTCAAGAGGTATAGCATTTCAAGAAAGTCAGCAGAGAAAAGAGACTGTAGTAACCATGGGTTTAGAACCACAAAATTTAATTTGGGTTGTTGGATTTCCCCAAGTGGTTTGACGATTCGGTGTTCAACGAAATCCGTTGGAGATTTTGCTAAGAAGAAATCGCCGAAGTTTTGAAGCTAGGAGAAGAAATTGTTCAGTAGTCGACAGTTCAACAGTTTTGAAAAAGTGTCGATGAGAAGAAATCTTTGAAGTCCTGAAGCTACAGGAAGCAATTGTTCGACAGTTGACAGTGGACAGTTCGACAGTTTTGAAAACATGTCGATGAGAAGAAATTTTCAAAGTCCCGAAGCTACGGGAAGCAATTGTTCGGCAGTCAGTAGTTCGACAATTTGGGAGTTTTGAAAATGTGCATATGAGAAGAGATATTCTTAAGTGTCGAAATCAGGGAATGTCAGGATGACGTGGACCTCCTTAGTAGTTCGACAGTTTTGAAAAAGTGTCGATGAGAATAAATCGTCGAAGTCCCGAAACATCAGATATGATGTAGCATGATGATGTCACCTAGGGTGACGTGGACCTACCCTAATTCTACCACGTGTCACTTGTTTTTGTACTTTTGACAAACCCTTAGTACCGATTGGGACATGAAACATGTCACTCGACTGTGGGGCCATGTGTCACCACCTTGATTGATGATAGATGTACTACATGGACTCTGGAAGGTTATGAAGTTTGGGCATTCAGAGTTCGGGAGAAATTGTTGGAAGAACTTAGAAAATCCTCCAAATCCTGAAGCTATGGAGTGTCAAAGTAGCAGAGTACCTGAATGAGGTAGCTTGATGACATGACCAAAAGTGACATGGACCTGTTTGGGAGTTCGATGTTCAGAATTTTTAAGGGATGTTATAGAGAAAACTCTTGAAGCCCGAAGCTTCGAAGTAGCGGAGAACGAAGCTCTGAAGTCAAGAAGTCACAGACATGACGCGACCTATTGACATTAGCTGGGCTTACATGGACATATGAGATACGTGCCATGTGTCATCATTTTTCAAGCATTTCAAAGGTTGATCGGGCCAATTGGAACAATACACATATCACTAGTCAGATACGACCATGTTTCCACTCCCTATTTTCTACCACATAGTGCCCATCTAGTGTGTGGTTCCTGACTAGATTCTGGGGGCTCACCAATTCGACGTTCAGGAGAAAATTTAATTTCTAATGGGAAATCCATCGAAGCCCAGAGTCCTGGAGCTCCTATCCATTGTAGATATCGACCAGGAGCATGGATAGTTCATTCTTGAAATCTTAGGGGGGTGTTGGCCCTTGACCAAGTTTTGAGGAAACATTGGTCATGTTTGACCACATTTGGCACTTCGACAGGTTGGTCGAAGATGGAGCACCCAAGCGGAGTGGATATTGTGGAATATCGCTTGTTTTGTGGGCTTGTGGAACCAACAAAGGGTTTTTAGGGTTTATTTAACGGGTTAAGGTATGTCGTCTCGTGGGTTTACCCATGTTTAGGCCTTTTTGTAATTATATAAATAAGTAGCTAAGCGATGTAAGAAGTAGATCTGGTTGGCTATGTGCACCATATGTAGTATATCCGATTTCCTTAGTGCATGACTACTAGTGGCTATGTGCATGATATATTTATTTTGGCTTATTGCAAGAAGTGTGAGTGATTTGTGCTATTGAGGAGTTGGCTTTGTGCCTTGACCTGATTTTGAGGAAGGTGGATTTAGTGCGTTGTGCATAGATCACCTGTCCACTACGGAGTTGGGTTGTGTGGCTTGGTGCACAGGAGAAGATGAATGTAAGGAGATTGAAGACTAATAAAGAAGAAGAAGAAGAAGTCGGCAGATGTATCCCCACACTGGGGTGAACCACGTACATCCTATGTCTTGATATACTTTGTGCGATGTTGTTTATGTGATTATTTGCTTAGTGTTGTTGATGTTATGTATAATGAATACATATGATGGTATAGCATAGTGATTAATGATGTGAATTAATATTAGATATGATCTAATGCTATGTGTTAAGTGACAGGAAGCACTTGATCTTTATTGTTACTGCATTGGTCTGTATTAAGGGTTTAATCTGCGATGTGAATGAGATTCTAGAACTAATGCATATTGTTGGCTAAGTTCTCTGTTAAGTATTGTAATCACAAATCTGTGTCCCATATTGGTTGTAGACACTTGAATCATGAAACCCCCCTACCTCTACCTCAGGTGAGACTTCATCTGCTTTGCAGGTGTTGCCGAAAGGCTCGGTAGTTAGGGTTTTGTTGGTGCATTGTTGAAGCGTTGAACCCTGGGTCTACCCCTGTGCCAACAAATGTTTCCATTCCCAGGACCTGAAACTGTGATTGTTGGGAACTGAAGAAAACAGAAATATCTGTGCGTAGATCTATTGTTGTAGTGTGTGGTATTCTACTTAACTTGTGAATCCCTATGCTAAGAATGAAACCAGATTTGAAAGAAGGAGGTAAGATCTTAAATCTTTGTGCTCTAGTAAAGGTAAGATAAGTGGAAATGTTTTCTTCAAAAATATGAATCTAGGTATGTTTGATAGATCTTGTTCTAGTCTGAATGTTAGGGAACAGATAGAAGAAAGAGTTGATCTTAATAAGTCTGATAGAAATAGAGAAAAATATGTTATTCCTATGCATAGAAAGAATTTTTGGACTAATGAGTGGATGCAAGAACCTAGAAATATTTTTTGTAGATTGCAGGTACAACAATGTGATCCTAGCGCGCAATACAGGAGAGGCTGGGGATCATTTAAAATAAAGAGAAGATTAACACTGTGTTATAATTGCGGAATATCGAGAAATCTTGCTAAAGAATTCCCTGGTACAGGTCCTATTTGTCTTTGTTGTAAATTTATTGGTCATGAAGTTGAGGATTTCCCAAGAATGATTGCTAAAGTTGAAAATATGAACATGAGACAAGAAAACTATAAATAAGGTCAAGAGACTGAGAATCATAAAGAGAAAGCACATACTATGTTAATACAGTTAAAAGAAGAAATGGATGATCACAAAAACATCGGTTTACCAGAGAACTTGATAGAAAAACAACGCATAGTTACAAGAATAGAATACTTCGACATAGACTGTGTATTGGATGAAGAGACACATGTGAATATTATGCCAGAAATCACTTGGGAAATTTTGGGAAAGCCTGCTATGATACCTTCATTGGGAAGGATAGGCTTGTTTAAAGGAAAGATTATAACCCTATGTGGAAGAGTTACTAATATACCTATGATTTCTCATTAAACGTGAATAGAAGAGGACTTTGAAGTTATTAGGTTTGTTGATAACAACGCCCCTCTCCCTCTTTTATTAGGAAATACTTGGATCAAGAAAGATCGGATCAGAAGGCAAGCAGGAGAGGAAGCTACAGAAAATAAAAAGCAAGAACTAAGGGATTTCATAGCTTGAAGAATAGATCAACTGATAGATGAAAGAGAAGTTGAGTCGAAGCAGCATAATGAAAGAGAAGTAGTTGTCAACTTTGAAAGAGCGCAAGAAGGATTGAAGGACCTATCCATGCAAGAAGAAAGTATGTCCACCTAGGACCTAGTAAGAAAAGAGGTATTATCTCTGAACCCTCTGAAAGAAAATCAACAGTGCAAAGTCACTACACTAAGAATAGATAAGAAAAAGAATGGAAAAAGGAATCCAAAGACTCAAATCACAGCAAAGAAGGAAAGGAAGCTCAGTAAGAAGAAATCCAAATTAGAAAAACTACTGGAAGTTCTAGAAAAGACTTCGCAGGAGACAGATCTACAGAATTGGAACCCCGCTGGAATAGTAGAACAACACAGAGTGGGACTTCACCACGGCGAAGCTATATGACCGTTGGAGGTGCCCTGACCATTAGAATGATGCTCCAAAACAGATAGAAATGAAGTTATTGTTGGAAAGACCACCATTGGACCGTTGAGACCATACCATAACAGACGGATTCATATTTATTGAGGCATTCTTACCCATTGGAGGAATTCGTTACTACGTTGGTTATTTAACCCGTTGGACACTGTGTTGGGACACTTTTTGAAAACCAAGATATCTGATCTTACAGAGAATTGATTGCATATCACGTTGTTCTTTCTAGACCTCGCCATCCATTTGAGTATCTTTCTTGTCTGTTCGCATACCCGAGGTATTTGATTACGAGTGTTAATGTCAGGTGAATGTAGCGCAGTAGAGAAGTCTATGGAGGAAATAATTGTAGACCTAATGATTGACAGAGTCATTTCTATGGGAATACACGCATCGTCAATTGGTGAATTGCAAGCATCCCCATCGACTGGATGGCATTCTGGCCGCACTACTGAGAAACAAAGAAAGCACCATGATGATCTGGCTAACGCAAAGCACATCTCATTAGTATTGCCAGACTACATCCTACCTTTGGCTGGCGTGGTTAACCATGACAACATCCCATGGGATTTTGAGTACACGTTGATCACCGCATACATCCTGAAGGGGATATGCATAGTTGGACCACAGTTAGGACATATTCCAGCTCTCAAGAACAGACACTTCAACCTCGGAGACAGAAAGAATTATGCGATGCTCGCACCGCATAGGTATTTGATGAAAATGACTGGGAGGAAGTAGTGCATAGTCTCCCATCCATGGATAAAGGATCTCGCGTAGTCAACGATCTTGAATGTAATGAAAATCCCCCACTTCGTTCAACATCAGGAGGTTAACACTTGCGTTAAACTCCTCCTATCGTGCTACCATGGAGGGTATCTTTGGCTCGAGAGGCGTGTCACTATGGATCTGGTCTTGATCCACCTCATCATAGGACTGAGTATGCAAGGATTGTACCCTCACCATTTCTACCCAATGAAGACTTCAGATCACTCTCTGGCATAACGTGTAAAGGAAGACTACGACGATGTAGAGAAGGGAAAGCGAGGCTACAAGGTAGCCTCCATCCAAGATGGCACAGTGTGCCTAGATTGTCATCTTATAGCTGGTAATCTCATCAAAAAGAACCACCCGATGCAGGTCACGGGATTTGTAGTAGACCTTGCAGGGAAGTGCATAGAAGGCATGCAAATGAACTGGGTGAGTTACCTCGTCAATGAGTTGGAGAAGGATTGTCGCAAAGCACAAGAAAGGGGATATGAGTTTTATTTCAGTTGGCTATTGATATTGATTGTATTTGTCGCTTGGCAAATGCCAGAAGGATCAACCTTCTCGGAAGTTGATCCATCAGAGTCGTTCACCGCAAGGTTCTCCACCTTGTGGTAAACAAACGATATGGCGAAGAAGTGTCAATCGAATGTAGTGTTCCATGATTACTACTTATAGATGAAGTGCGCCATTGAATCATTTACACGAATGACCATGAAAACTTTGCATCAGTATAGGCCATTAGCAAAGTTCCATGAAGATCAACACTTTATTTACATCATACTGCACAAGGATGAAAGTAAGGAGGAGTTGCAGTCCTATTACAATATGATTGACGAAGACATGGAGGAAATCACCAAATAATAGCCAGCAAAGTTCCTCGTACTGGTGGAAGATGCAGATCTCTCCAATCCCGACATCATCGGAAGACACTTGGTCACTCAGGTCGAACATGATGGATATACTAGCACAAAGAAAAAGAAGAAAAAGGAGGAAGTGCAGAACATAGAAACCGATGAGGAGGATAGTGCCTCAAAGGAAAGTAGGTAGGACTCACCTACAGGAGGAGGAGGAGACAAAGTGAACCAAGAAGAAGGAGGGGAAGAAGGAGAAAAACAATACAAAGGTGAAATTACACTACCGAAGGATCCCCTTACAAAGGCTGAAACATCAAAGAAAAGGATGGCTTCCCCGCAGAAACCCTCAACACAAAGGAAGACCCGAGCCAATAAGCCTCAATCGAATAATGTGCTCACAGTGGAGGATGTCGATATCATCATTGCAACCATGGAGGATGCCTCAGAAGATATCCTACAGAGACATCAAGAAAATCAAGAAACATTGTATGACAGAATAGAGAAGGAGCTCAAGGACATACATCAAGCTATCTATTTGAGCCACACAGTACCAACTGTGCCTTGTTCAATAGAAATTGTAGAATTGGTGGATGATACCAGCCAATTACGATGGTTAGCAGATGCAACAAAGGCTCGACTTCGTCGATCCCAAGAATAAAAGGAGCAGGCTACAGAAGCCATGAAGCAAGAAAAGGATGAGGTCTTAGAGAAACTTTGAGTTGCGCAACATGATAAGGATGAAATGAGGGTATGTTCTAGGAGGACAAAGTGAAGATGCAGAGATAAAAGGACCAGCTTCTCACAGAGAAGACTATGGTCAAAGAGGTAGTGGCTAAATCACTTCACTTTGTGTTGGGCTTGGCATAAGAAGAACCAGAGTCAATTGAGATGCAAGTGGGGAAGCTCACCAAATCCATTCATCATCTTCAAGCAAGAGTAATGGAGCTAGAAATCCAAGCAGTGTCGAGCACTTAGGAAGAAGTGCCCAACCAAAGGGAGGAAGCTTCCAGGAACGCAGTAGAAAGAATCGGGGAACTCACCTCATAGTTTAAGCAACTAAGTGATAGGAGTGCACAGAACTAAGAGCACATTGCAGAAGACCCAAAGCTGAAGAAATTGGAAGCACAACTCCAGGAGGTGAAGCAACAAACATTCACCGTGCAAGTGTATATGAAGCTTCTTACTGCAGTCAAGAAAATGAAGCGATCACAGGAATAGTGCACAGTGCAGCAATAGGTTACTGACATCTAGAGAAAAGTCATGGAAGTGACACGGAGACTCCATCCAGTGTAGGATGAAGCCTGCGTGCTTTTCGAAGAGATCAAAGGCCAAGGCTCGCAACTAGACCAATTGGTTGTGACAGTGGAACATGCCTGGAAGGGCTTGTTACTGAGCAAGTGATTTAGGAGTTTGTCGAGCAGGAAGCTCTGGCAAAGCATCAAGTCGAGGCAGCTTGAGCTAAGCTCGATGCCTTTGAAGAAGTTTTTCCCAGATCTAAGTGACTCGGGATGAGTCATGGGTGAGTGTTGGGGGCCTATTGGCCCTTGACCAAGTTTTGAGGAAACATTGGTCATGCTCGACCACTTTTGGCACTTCATCGGGCTGGTCGAAGATGGAGCACCCAGGAGGAGCAGAGATCGCGTGATAACGCTTGTTTTTTTGGCTTGTGGACCCAACAAAGGGTTTTTAGGTTTTATGTAACAGGTTAAGGGATGTCATCCCATGGGTTTACCCATGTTTAGGCCTTTTTGTAATTGTATAAATAAGTAGCTAAGTGATGTAAGAAGTAGATATGGTTGGATATGTGGACCATATGTAGTATATATAATCATCTTAGTGCATGACTACTAGTGGATATGTGGATGACAAATTGATTTTGGCTTAGTGCAAGAAGTGTAAGTGCTCTGTGCTAATGAGGAGTTGGCTCTGTGCCTTGACCTGATTTTGAGGAAGGTGGATCTAGTGCATTGTGCGTAGATCACATGTCCATTGTGGAGTTGGGCTCTGTGGCTTGGTGCACAAGAGAAGATGAATGTAAGGAGATTGAATACTAATAAAGAAGAAGAAGAAGAAGAAGAAGAAGTTGGTGGACGTATCCCCACACTAGGGTGAACCACGTACATCTTGTGTCATGATATCCTTTGTGCGATGTTTTTAATGTGATTGTTTGCTTAGTGTTGTTGATGTTATGTATAATGAATGCATCTGATGGTATATCTTATTTCATAATGATGTGAATTAAATCTATATCTGATCTAATGTTATGTGCTAAGTGACGGGAAGAACTTGATATTTATTGTTACTATGTTGGTTTGTATTAAGGGTTTGATCTGCGATGTGAATGATATTCTAGAACTAATGCATATTATTGGCTAAGTTCTTTGTTAAGTATTGTAATCATAGATCTTTGTCCCAGCTTGGTTGTAGACACTTGATTCCTGCAACCCCCCTACCTCTACCTCGGGTGAGACTTCATCTACTTTGCAGGTGTTATTGAAAGGGCCGGTAGTTAGTGTTTTGTTGGTGCATTGTTGAAGCATTGAACCCTAGGTCTACCCCTGTGCCAACAGGGGGTTTCTGATTCGACAATCCAAAAGTCTTTAATTGCGAAGTGTTAAGGTATAAAAGGCCAAATCCAGAGTCAATA
>SNQJ01S0044112.1:0-50002 GCA_010110895.2 Picea sitchensis
TTAGTTCATTCTTCCTGTGCTTGTCTGAGAAAAGGGGTTGAGATTTTGGGTAGAAAGTTAAAGGTTAAATCTGAAGGGTCATGATCTTCATATAGGCTTAGAACCCTAGCTTATTAGTCCGTAGGGTAAAATACCCAACAACAGGAAGTCCTTGGATCATGGATTTGAAACACGTTTATTAGGGACCTAACCCCTCACGTAGGTAGAATAATATATTCTGATGTAATAAAGGTCAATATTAATAAGGCCTAGCAATAAGGAAGAATAATTTGAATGTAAGAAGACCTAATAGAAACTTTCTCTTCTAGAAGGATCTTCCTCTAGATGGTTCTTTTGATAGACATATTTAGTATAAATTGGAGTCGAGGGTATGCAACATTTTTCTTGGATATTATTGTAATAGAGCTCTGCTATGTTGGAGGTTGCCCCCTTGAAGAGGCAAGTGAACATTGCTCTCAGTAATCTAAGTGATATTTTTGGTGTTATTATGGTATCATTTTGGTATTATTGTGGTGTTGTTCTAGTTATATTGTTGCTCATATGCCATTTCTAGCATTGTATTTCTGTTCTACATACTTTTATATCTGGAATATTACAAGTGGTATCAGAGCACTTTCCTCGACAGAAAATTGTGGGTTAATTTTTTTTTCAGGGTAGAGACGTATTCCAGCATCTTTAAGCTATAAAGATTTGTCATTACGTGTTGGAAAATATTTAACATACATCGAATGCTTGTCATTGATGGCAAGTACAACAATGAATATGGCATGAGTACAAAAAGTACGTAATAGATTGGCATTATGAGAAGACATTGTAGAGAAGATTCGAATTAGCTCAGAAGAGATAGGGCAGAGGATTGTTGGCAGATCATCGATGGAAAGATCACAGTAAGTGGAACAAAGTAAGCTCGAGAGGAGAAGCAACATTTCTGGACCGTTGATCAGAGCTCCATCTCGGAGCTTCGCCTATCGTGAGTTGGAAAGGCAAGATACATAACCGCCGAAATCAGGATATGTGAAATCACGATTTATTCATAGGCGTCAGATTGAGGCTTGTTCTGGACCATTGATCTGAGCTCCATCTCAGAGAGTCACCTTTCACAACTTGGAGAGGAAAGAAACATACCACCAAACTCACGAGATGCGAAATCGTGATTTAATCGCAGTCGTCAGATCAAGGTGTGATTTGAACCATTGATCCGACTCCATCTTGGAGCTTTGCCTATCATGACTTGGAGAGGCAAGAAACATAACCTCCAAACTTGTGAGATGCGAGATCGCGATAAGATCTGGACCGTCGAATCTATGCAGATTTCAATCATCGATCAGATGAAGTTTATAAAATCGTGAAGCTCCTTTTTGGCACAACCTATGGTCACCATCGGTGGTCACGAGAAGGGAAGGAGTCAGTTCTGATAAGCTCCATTTCAGGGATTCAGGGATAGTGACTTGGAGAGTCGAGATGCCTCATCTCTAGATTCATGAAATGTGAAATCACGAAATCACTTTATGCATAAGCATGTGGTCTCAGCCGATGGTCACACCATCGAAGATTTGAAGAGAAGAGTATGTGCAGACAAGCTCCTTTTCAACGTTTCGGGGATCGTGACTTGGAGAGTCGAGATGCCTCATCTCTAGATTCACGAAATGTGAAATTGCTTTATGCATAAGCACTTGGTCATAGCCATGGTCATCTAAAGGAACGAGCCAGCACAAAAGAACTCTGTTTCAGAGTTTCGAAACTCACGACATGGAGACTCAAGAAGTCTCATCGTAGAATATCCGAACTGCGAAAGTGCGAAATGGGTAAATAACACAAAGAACCCTTTAGAGTTAACCCAACGATGCAGGTGAATCTAAGCATAATTGGAGGGCTACTGTTGCACGTCACAGTGTAACTACCAGAAACCACTGATGGTTTCCACCAGAGGACTCGAAGACACTTCGAGGTGATTGACAGAGAATATGAAGAGTCTCTAGGAATCTTCAAGAGGTATGAAGATGCTCGTGGAGGTGATTGATAGCTAGATAAGCATTGAAGCTTGTAACTGGAACAGAGAAGGTGAGCTCGACTGTCACAGAGAAGACAAAGAGTCTCAACTGCAAGAGAGGCTGAGGAATCTTTGCATAACATACAGTGATGTTGAACGAGTGGAAAAACGTCTAGAGAAGCTGAAGAGTCATGATGATGATCAAACAGAGCACTCAAGTTGTGGAGGATATCGGCATGGTGTGAGTATGCAGAAGAATTTCATGCATTGCATGCACAAGGTGCACAAAAGCTATAAATGCACAGTACATAGAAGAGATGCGTTTGTTGTTGTTGTTGGGATTGTTGTGGATGTTTTTGAAGGTGATTCATGTATGAATAAGGATCAGAGTGTAGCAGCTGAAAGGAACAGAAGAAGAACTGTGCAACGAATGGACATGGCGCATAGAGAATAAAAGAAGAAGAATAGAATGGGCAGCAGATGCATGCTGGAAGACAGCGAGGAAATCTAAGTAGAAAAATATTACAGAACAGTGATGAGACTGGTAAGTTGTTATTAAACACTATATCACCGTAATAGGATTCAGTATTTCATATTCATAATCCAGGGAGGTTGGGAGGTGCTAGGGAGGACTGGTGTCCTTAGAGGTTCAAGTGGGGGCTTAAACACAGGGAGTTGGTGATTCCTTCTAGTTGGTGCTAGAGAAACCAGGGAGTTGGTGCTTCCTTCTAATGGGTGCTAGAGAAAAACAGAGAGTTGGTGCTCTCAGCAAGTTGCAGCTTGCAAAACAGAGGTTGTAACCTCACAATGAGTTGGTGCTCAAATGTATGATAATGTAGAGAATGTAAATAATACTTATCATATAAAGAAAAAGAGGTTTTTACCCTGTATGGGTTTCTTTGGGAAATATCTGTCTCTGTGTTTCTCATATATGTGACTGATGCTGAATGTGCCATTGTTCATTTCCCTACATTATTGTGATCATCATTTAGTGCCTTGTAAATATTTTAAAAGAAGCATAATTGTTTAAGTACGGGAATAAATGATTCACCCCCCCTCTCAGTTGTTCAACAATTGGTATTAGAGCCAGCCCCTTTTATCTAAGGGTAGATCCTAGAGCTTAAACATGTCAAGCCATGAAGGAAATTCAATGAATAAGGCCCCTCTGTTCAATGGAACAAACTTTGCCTTCTAGAAAGTTAGAATGAGAACCTACATAATGTCATTAGGTGCAGATGTTTCGGATGTGGTAGATACAGGTTATGTAAAGCTAGTTGTGCTAGCTAATAAGGATGACAAACTAGAATTTAGATTCAATGCTAAGGCTATCAATGCTATCTTGAGTGGGCTTGCAGAAGCATAATTCGTAAAAGTTATGCACCTAGGAACTGCCAAAGAAATGTGGGACAAACTCATTAGCAACTATGAGGGTAATGAGAGTGTAAAGGATGCAAAGCTTCAAACCTACAGAATACAGTTTGAACAACTGAATATGAAGGAAGATGAAACTGTCGGAAAATAATTTCTAAGAGTAGAAGAAATGGTAAATGCAATGAAGACACTTGGTGAAACAATTGATGAACCTTCTTTAGTTTGGAAAATCTTGAGATCTCTCCTAGATAGGTTCAACCCGAAGGTCTCTGCTATAGAAGAAATTAATGATCTAAAAACCTTGGGGTTAGATCAACTGCTAGGAACATTGACTGCATATGAAAAGAGAATAGTTAAAGATAAACCTACCTCTAGAGAAGCATCATTTAAAGCATACAAGAATGAGGATTCTGAGCTCAATGAAATTGAAGAAAAATTTGTGAAGAGACTGAAGAAGGGATTAGGAAAATACAAAGGTAAACTGCCTTTCAAATGTTTCAACTGTGGTACGGCGAAAGAGGAGTTAGGAAGCCTGGGTAAAGCTGCCTTTCCAATTAACAAGCGTAGTGGGTGGTCATTTTGCAAATACATGTCCCCTAGGAAAGGATCAGACATGTGATGATGAGGAAGTACAAACACAAAAATTTCTTTAAAGAGAAAACTTTAAGAAGAAAGAATTACATTGCATAAACAATGATGATGATCCTTTAGATGATGAAAATGACTCCTCTATTGAGATAAACTAAATGACTTCATACTTATGGCCAAATAGGTTATGATAATAACAAGAATATGTGATAAAGAATAAGTTGTGGTTGACATGGAAGGAGAAGCGATTCTGCTTCCAGGAAGAGATTCCAGCGGAACTAGAATCAAGAGCAGAAAGCAAAGACAATTGTTGTCTGAGTTAAAGAAAAGGCAGTAAAGAACATGTTGAATACCTTGTCCTACTAAAATTAGAATTGGAAGGCAAAGAAAATGAAGAGATTCTGAAACAACAACTTCTCGAAAAAGAAATGAGATGTGAAGCATTAGAACAAGAAGTAAGTGAAAATGAGGGAAAGAAATGGAAGTTTCAAGCCTTGTATAATGAAGTCTGTCAGTATCAAAACCCTCGAGCGTTAGCCACCATTCTAAATCGACAAAGGAATCCAAAGCTAAAAGCGGCTTGGGGTATGAAGAGGATCAAGTAATTGGTAAACCATGAAATGAATGAAGACCACATCAAGTTTGTCAAAAGTGCAATCAATGACAATAATAATCCACTGTAGAAACAAGGGAAGATAATCAACCACCAAGGAAAAGTGAAATCTGGGTATAGAACAAAGAGAGTAATTAATGTGCTCATTCTTTGAGCAGCGTCATCGATCTGAGAAATTGATTTTCTCAAAGAGACAACCATTTTTGATTTTCAAAGGAATTCTTCTAGCTATTGTTTCTGTTGTTCTAACTTTGTTACCAAAGCTATAAATTGTTCCTTAAGACTTAGACATGAAATTAATATTTCAAAGGAAAAATACGCACCCACAATAAAGGATGATGCAGCCAAGTAACAAGCCCTCACTAATTGCCAAAATTAAGTCTAGTGACATGCAACTGAGGAGGTTAAGAAATAATGAGCAGTCAATGAGTAGACAACGTTGCAATAATAAGTTTGACCTGTTGAACAAGGATATTGAATGCTACATCTATCAAAACTATGGACACAAATCTATTGAGTGCCATTTAAGGGAATATGAACCAGATTCGAAATATCCTACTGAAAATATCAGGTTTTGGAATAAGAAGGAAAGTTGACTAGTGTGGATTAGTGTCCTCCACTCAAAGAAAAATGAACCCATAGTATATAGACAGTGGATTCTCCAAACATATTATGGGAGACAAAGGCAAGTTTCCTATCTCTAAGTGAAAATAAATCGGGAAAGCGTAACCTTTGGAAATGATGCTCCCAAGAGGAAAATAAGAACTAACAGGGATGGTGAGGCCAAGTAATGGAAAGGAAAACTGGCTATGTTCTACTGTGGATGAAGTTTTGAAACATTTTGCTAGGTGTAATTCAAATGTATGGTAAGAGGGATCTTTGAGAGAAGTGTTGTTCACTTCCAAGGACTAGAAGATAAAGTTTGTAAACTTAGAACAAGTAGTGGCCAAAGGCATGGGACAAGAAAATAATGTATATGTGCTTTGAAAGAAAATAGAGAGGAATGTCATCTAAGAAAACATGATGAAGATGGATTTATGGCATAGGAGACTTGGACATATAAAACTTGACCACTTAATCAAAAGATAAAACCTCGAGGCATTAAAGATCTTAGAATAATAAAACTGAATTCAATGTGTAAAACACATCAAGTGGGAAGTAAAAGCAGGACAGGTTTAATTACAAGATCTCTTTACTTCATGGAGAGAAACCACTCCAACTAGTTCATATGGTTAATCTGGACCATGCATCAAGATAGGAAGGCATAGGGAAAGAAACTACTTCATTGATTATCAATGATTACTCGGACTTACTTGGGTTGCCTTTCTCAAAGAAAAGATGAAAAACATTTAGAGAAGTTAAAATGTTAAAGGGCTTTCAGAGACTCCAAGCAGAAGAGATTAAAGGGGGTAAGATCAGATCGGGGAGGAGATTTTTATGTCAAGAGACTTCAAAGGAATTAAGCCGATGAACATGGGATCAAGAGAATACACACAATCCCAAGAACTCCTGACAAAATGGAGTTGTTGAGAGGAAAAACAAAATAATGCAGGAAATGAGTCAGTCAATGATGAATAGAGAAGAACATTAGGCAAACCAGGTAGAAGCAATACACACAGCAGTTCATGTGCTTAACAAAGACCACCTTAGACCACAAAGGATTCTGAGACACATTATGAATTATGTGGTTTGGAGAGACACACTCAATCAAACACTTCATAGTCTTTGGGAGTAAGTGCTACATAAATAATAATGATGAGAACCTCCACAAATATGATGACAGTGATGAAGGTATCATCTTAGGGTATGCTACAAATAGTAAAGGATATAGATGCTATAATAAGAGGGTGCATAAAATGGTTGGCTGTAGTGATGTAAAATTGATGAAGGAATCCAACAATAGAGGTATCACGTGTGGGTCTTCTCTGGAGATAAAGATGAAGATAGGCAGTCCAAGAATCAGAAAATAGGAACTTTTGAATGGGATGATATTTCGAGACACTTTCAGACAGATAAAATCAGTCAACTACAAATTCCTCCTCAGAATCATTTAAAAGAACCATCCTGCAAGTCGGATAATTGGGAAAAAGACAAAGGTGTACAAACGAGGAGAAATCTAATCAAAACCATAGAACAATCTCATATAACTCTCATATCCATACTGGAACCAAAGAATTTCAATGAAGCTATGGGATGATGATTGGATTAAGAGCAATGAATGAAAAGAGCTTGATCAAATTGAAAGAACAATAGCAGGAGCTTGTCCCTAGACTGAGGAATAAGAATGTAATAGGTTCCAAATAGATTGTTCAAAAATAAAATAAATGAAAAGGAAAGTTGTTAGAAATAAAGCCAGTTAATGCATGGGATATGCACAAGTTGAAGGTCAAGACTTTGATGAAAATTTTGCACCGGTGGCAAGATTGGAAGCCATCAGAGTGTTTCTTTCTTATTCATGTCATAAAAACTTTAAAGTTTATCAAATGGATGTTATGTCAACATTTCTTAATGGAGATCTAGAAGAAGTATATGGAGCAACTGAAGGATTCTCATTGATAGATAATCCTAATTATGTTTGTAAGATGAAGAAGGCCTTATATGGACTAAAACAAGAAGCACCATAGAGCTTGGTATTATAAACTGGACAGAATTTTACAGAAAAAGGGTTCAAGAAGATGGCATTGACAATAGCAGCACATTAAGTCTGAAGGTGATAATTTACTAGTTGTTTTAGTTTATGTAGATGATATTGTTTTTGGTATCTTAATGAATCATCTGTCCAGTGGTTTTGCTAACTCTATGCAAATAAAATTTGAAATGTACATGATAGGAGAAGCATCATATTTTCTTGGCTTACAAGTAAAACAAAGTTTTGAAGGAATATTTATTTCTTAAGAAAAGTATTTAGAAAGAAGTATTTGAAAAAATTTGAAGAGAATTCTTCTCCAATTGGCAGCACCTATGGTGGTTGGTTGCAAAACTAAGTAAAGATGATATCTTACCTAATGTTGATCAAGGACTCGTTCTATGATATGTAGTCTTATGTACATCACAACATCATGTTCTGATATAATGCAAGCTATTGGAATGGTAGGTGGTTATCAGTATGCTCCTAAAACAAATTCATTTGGTAGTTGTCAAAGGATATTTAAATACTTGAAGAACTGATGACTTATGGTATGTGGTATCCCAGAAATAAGAATTTCTAGTTATTTGCTTATTCAGATCTGATTGGGAAAGCTGTGTTGATGAGAGAAAAAGCACCAATGGAGACCTTCTTTCTCTAGGCTCATTAGTTGCATGGCTTAGTAAAAAGCAAGGGTCCATTTCATTATCAACTATAGAGGCATAGTACATTGCTGCTTCTACTTGTTGCACAAAAATTTTATGGATGATACAAACTCTTAGAATGAAGAACAGGATTATTGGAAACACTAATGGCACTTGTGATAACACAAGTGCCATTATTGTCTCTAAGAATCCTATTCTTTATTCCAAGACTAAGAACATTACAATGAAATTACCATTTTCTGAGAGAGAACAAGTTACAAACAAAATTGTTCAAGTGAACTATATACCCTCTAAAGAAAAGATTGGGATATATTTGCAAAACCATTGTGACAACCCCTTTTGGATATCTTAGGTCAAAAGTTGGGGTTATAATTTCTTGTGTCTAATCTATTCACATGGTTAGGGGGAGTACTTATTAGATATCTGGTGTATTTCAAGATGCTCATAGTTGGCAGGGGTAGTATGTTTTGCAACAACTTCGGAGCATGTTTCTTCTTTGACAGTGGTGTCAAAGGGGGAGAAAAGTGCAGGAGAGAATATCTGAATACATGTAGGTGCCCAATGGTACCATCAATGTAAGCAGGCAATTGTTGGAAAATATTTAATAGACAATGAATACTTGTCATTGATGCTTAAAAGTCTGATAATGAAGATAGCATGAGTGCAAAAGTCTACGTATTATATTGGCATTATGAGAGGTCAGTTATTTCGGAAAGAGGATAGAGTGGAGAGTTATTGGCGGTCATCGTGTGAGATCACGTTAAGTGGAAACAAAGTAAGCTGGAATTTTACGGGCCGTTGATTAGAGCTCTATCCTGGAGCTTCCACACCCTATCCTTGAGTTGGAAGACCAAGATACATAACAGCGAAATCTTGGTATGAAATCATGATTTATTCATAGTTGTCATTTTGAGGCTTGTTCTGAATTTTGTTGATCTAAGCTCCATCTAAGAGATTCTCCTATCGTGACTTGGAGACAGAAACATAACCATAAACTTTGATATGTGAAATGATGGATTTAATCACAACCGTCGAGATCAAGATGTAGTCACGAACCATTCATCGACTCCATCTCGAAGATTTGCCTATCGCGACTTAGAGAGTAAAGAAACATAACCTCCAAACTCGTGAGATGTGAGATAGCGATAAGATTTGGACCGTCGAATCTATGGAGATTTCAATCATCGATTAAATGAAGTTTATAAACTCGAAGTGCCTTTGAATTACGACCCTATGGTCTGCCGTTAGTCCACGAGAAGGGGAAGAGTTAGTTCGATAGCTCATCTTAGGGTTTTCGGGGATCGCGACCTTGAGAGTCGAGATGTCTCATATCTAGATTCATGAAATGCAAAATCTTGAAAGCACGTTATGCATAAGCATGTGGTATTAGTCGGTGGTCACCATGTGAAGAGAGAGTGCGATGTGACAAGCCTTCTCGACATTTGAGGGGATCGCTGACTTGGAGAGTCGAGATACCTCATCTCTAGATTCTGAAATGCAAAATCGAGAAAGTGCTTTATGCATAAGCAATAGCCATGGTCATATAAAGGAAAGAGCTAGTCTGAAGAAGTACGTTTGGGTTTTAGAAACTCATGACATGGAGACTCAAAGAGAAGTCTCATCATGAATCTTCAAAGCTGCGAAAGTACGAAATGGGTAATTAACACAAGAACCCATCAGAGTAGATCCAATGATGTAGGTGAATCTAAGTATAATCGGAGACTCTTGTTTAAAAATCAAGCCAGGTGTAACTACGGAAGCCAGTGATTGTTTCTACCAGGAGGACTCAAAGACTTCGGGTGATTGTGAAGGGAGATGAAGAGTCACCTAGTAATCTTCCAGAGGGATGAATGCTCCTTGAGTGATTGTGAGTTGGATAGAATTGAAGCTTGTATGGCGGAATAGAAGGTGAGCTCAACTATCCGCGAGAGACAAAAGAGTCTCAGCTGCCGAGGGAGAGGATGGGAATCTGCATGGCATGCAGTGATGCTTCGCTTGGTGGAAAATCGTCTAGAGAAGATGAAGAGTCACAATGATGATCGGACAGATCACTCGAGGATTACGGGGGATATCGGTGCGGTGTGAGTATGTACAGGAATTGCACACATTGCATGCACAAGGTGCACAAAATCTATAAATGCAAAGTACAAAGAGGAGAGATGCATTTGTTGTTGTTGGGATTGTTGTGGATGTTGTTGAAGGTGATTCATGCATGAAGAAGGATCCGAGTGCAGCAGCTGAAAAGAACAAAATAAACATTGTGCAGCGAATGGACATGTCACACAGAGCATAAAAAAAGAAGAACATAATGGGTGGCCGGATGCATGCTAGAGAGCGATTGAAAGTAGGTATCAAAATCTTACAAAGCTTGTTGATGAGGTAAGAAGTTGTTATTAAACACTATATCAATGTAATAGGATTTGGTATTTCATATTCATAATCGGGGAGGTTGGGAGGTGGGAGGAATGGTGTCATAGAGGTTCAAGAGTGGGTGCTTGAACATAGGAGTTAGTGCTTCCTTCTAGTTTGGTGCTAGAGAAACCGGGGAGTTGGTGCTTCCTTCTAGTGGGTGTTAGAGAAAAGCAGAGAGTTGGTACTCTTTCGACAAGTTGTAACACTTGCAAAGCGAGGTTAGCCTCACAATGAGTTAGTTCAAATGTGATAATGTAGAATGTAAATAATACTTATCATATAAAGAAGAAGAAGGATTTAGCAAAACAGAGGTTGTAGCCTCACAATGAGTTGGTTCTCAAATGTATGATAATGTAGAGAATGTAAATAATACTTATCATATAAAGAAGAAGAGGATTTTACCCTGTATGGGTTTCCTTGGGAAATATTTGTCTCTATGTTTCTCATATATGTGACTAATGCTAAATGTGCCATTGTTCATTTCCCTGCATTATTGTGATCATCATTGAGTGCCTTCTAAATATTTTAAAACAAGCATAATTTTTTAAGCACAGGAACAACTGATTCACCTGCCCTCTCATTTGTTCAACATTACGCACATAAACCTGCATTCAAGGATTCATACACATAGGAAATACAAGTGGTACTTAAGCACCCATTTATTGGTCACCCTTTTAACCCATGTTGGTACTCCTTCGAGTGGTAGCACATAAGATAACACCTGTATACGGATCAACCTAGATTTTCTGAAGCCCTCTTTAGATAAACCGATCAGGCGCTTGACTGCTATAGTGCCACTGAGAACAGCACTCGGGAAGATACTCTCTAGTACCTGGGTAGTCGGGTAGTACGACTAAGGGAACGGTCTAGCCTCCTTAGTTGGTTCCCTGAGATATTGGGTCAAGTACTTGTTAAATCAAGATTTTCCCCACCATTGCTATCTTGCATAGAGGGCCTTTTTCCATTTCCCTATGCATACTTTTCATCCCTTTTTGATGAATCCAGAGCCAAAAATACACATTTTTTCACATATACACTCCCTATCTTCTATACAACATGCGTATACGCAGGCTGCTCCAATACAACTCACGTACATCAGGATTTGTGTCAAAAAATACAAAATGGAGTCGGGTTTCCATGTCACAACAGAAGATCTCTGATCCTTGGCCTTCCGCATACTGGAAACATTCCAACTCAGCCCTTCAGTTGCATTTTAAAGACTATAAAAGAACAATTTTGAGTTATGGAAAAGAGGAGAAAGAATTCAATTTTGAGAGAAAAGTTACTCTAGAGAAATTACTTCATATTGAGTCTGCAACCCTTTGTCCCTCAAGTCTGAACACAGTGTTCATCCCCCAAGCTCTTTCCCTATTATTGAGAGAACCTCATTGTCTCTCTTATATGAGCTTTCCTTTGGTGGAGGATTGAAGTGGCGGAGGCCCAATTGGAAGGAACTTGTTTTCTTGGTTTTGAACCGTGTCGACATAGAAGTCTGTAATGTTGTCACTTCTGCTGATCAATTATTAATAGAAATACTCCTTTCCTATCCTATTGGTATCATGCAAATATATGATTATTATCCATGGGCATGTTTGTATGTTTATTAATGGATTATGTTATCTAATGTGCTAACCCCTTTATACTATCACCATGTACTTTCTATGCGCGTTTGTTAAGAACTTATTGCAGGTATAAAGATTTGGGTCTAAGTGCTCAATGGTGGAACATCATCGAACGTTGGATCAAGGTAGGCCTCTTTCTTATCTTGCACATTAGTTTATATAACATACAATGGAATTGAGTTGATTTCTACAGTCATACTTGTATGTTGTGGTTTACCCTTAGCTATAGAGAGTTTTTCCCTCATACCAGAATTGGCGACTCCACTGGGAAGAGATCTTCCTTCTAAGGGTTGGATTAATTTTTCTTCTTGCATTTCTCTTTTTCCTTTGTGTTTCTTGCCATATCACTGCTTGACAGATTCTGTTCACTCTAGGTCTGATGTTTTAGTCTTTTTACCCTTGCCTAGCCTTGTTTTCAAGCATGTGCATGCCCTATTTCCTTGACAGTCACGTACACACACGTGTTGTCTCACTGCTAGATGCGTGTATACTCCATTCTTCCCTGAACAATTGCGTATACCACTTTCCCTTGCTTGTTTGCTTGGTTTAGTGACTATTGGGTGGGATTTGAAGATTGTTGAGCCTTCTTAGGTCTTTGTAGTGCTTGTTGAGCTTCTCTGGGTTAACAAGAAACCTGTTGGGAGTTGAATTTTTTGGCGTAGTCTTTTTCATTGTTTTTAATTTTTGGTTTGTCCTTGAACCCTAGGCTGTTTGCTTAGCTTCTTGATATTATTCTTGAAGTTATTTCGTTTATACATAGTACAATTTATATATAAGGTTGCTTTTCAGTCCATGCATTTTCTCTTTAATATATTGAAAAAAAAATAAAAAAATAGGCATTTTCCATTGGTTAGCATTTTTGTCTTTAAACCTTTATCATTAGCTTAGTGCATTTAACGAAAGATTGCATTTTACTTTTGAATTGCAGAGTTGAAATAGAAAATTGCACTGTTTTTATTAGCATATCATTTATTGAAAAGTTAAAGATAGACTTTGCATTATATTCATATTTATCTTCTTGCGAAGTCATAACATCATGAGTTTCACTTCCATACCCTTTTGAGTAATCACGACCAATAAAATTTACACTTCAAACTAAAATTGATTAGTCACAGTTTTATTTTTAGGGTGCACAAACTAGTCTAGGATTTAGTGCCTTAGAATAGGATTTTGTAAGTAAACTTCTCCAAGGCAATTAAATCAACATATGTGTTTGAGACAGGGAGTTGATAAGTCCATTGTATAATTGGTAAGATCAGGAGGTTCCGCTCACACCATAGCTAATCATGAGGTCAGACGAAGTTAGTTGAAGGGATAACCCCTGGATACTCACCTAGCATCAGAGATATTTATATGGATTTATTAGTATTTGGGGATCTTGCTAGTACCCATACCTCTATGAGAGGTGATTCCTTCAAGGTTTCAGGATTTTCTACCCTACCATATGGTGATACAGACTTACGAATGCTCACCTGTGCATCAGTTATACAATGATTTATTAGTTTCTTGACTTAGGTATCTCATAGGTTACTTATAGGGGTTATTCTTCTTGTACCCTGGGTCAGATAGGGATCAGACATCACACATCCTTTATGGAGGATTACCTCTCTGGGGGCATCCGACCGACTTTTTATTAAGCCCACAAGGGCCCATATAACTGATTATGTTACCTCCAAACTTTAGCGGGGAGACTCAGGTCCCTCTTGGACGAGACATACCTTCTTTAGAGAGGGAGGCCACTCAACCACTTTAGCCCATTTGCATGCATATTGGCCGTTTGACTTTTTGGTATGCTCTTTGACTACTAGCTGACCTTAGGAGTCTATTTTGGGTTTCATCATTATGGATAGTGGAGTTTAGTTTTCTCCCTCATTCACTACTACCCACCCCATGATGCCTGCTCATTTCATGGGGACGAACCCTTCCACTTTTTACAATGGTATGCCTTCCCCTGTTCAATCCTCTCCCTGGCCCACATATATTATTCCTAGCATTAGATCCAGGGGCACCATGGCTCCGATGCCTACTTCTTTGTTTTATATGAGTCGTGTCCCCATGGGAGGTTGGAACCTTCCCCTTTATGGATCCAATATTAGATATGCTCTTTCAAGAGCTAGTACTTAGATGGGTGCTTATCCCACTTATTTCAGCCCACCCATGTATCTTTCATCTACCATGTCATTTCCTTCAAACACTTTTTCCATGACAGGTCCTCGAGTACCTCCAGGTCTTTCATATGGGGAGAATCCATTTTATGGTTTGGGCTACCCTCTTTATGGAACCTGTTCACAAGGGGGGCACATATATCCTCACTTGAATAATTCTTATCCTACTTCGGTCTCTTCGCAGGCCTTAGTGATGATACCTATCCAAACCTCTTTGGCATTGGCCACCACTTTTCTGGGCTGGGATAGGAGGTACACCAGGATTCTTTCTGGCCTACAATTTTTCATAATCAATGTTTCCCTGGACCTTGGAATCAAATTTCATAATCTATCGCTAGCCCAGTCATTGTCAATCATATTGGTGCTCCATCACCAACCTTTTCCAGTGATGTCAGAGATGGGTTGACTTTTTCTACAAATTATGTTGATAACTTGCCCCCAACCTCTGCCAATTATGTCGGGGGCACCACCCTTTTTACCCCAAATCATAGCCATGTCATGTATCCAGCCTCTATTCATCATACATGAGATGACTCTCTTTCCTCTGCTAGTCACATGGAGAAGCCTAGACGTCTCAGACATAAGCCTAAATTCCTTTGCAAGACTTGTGAAGGAAATTACCTTACTCGTTTGTGCCCGGCTACTACCGGGATACCAGAAGCGTGGGGCTCACCTAAGAGCCCTTCAGATTCTAAGGCATCTGTGGCTTCTCCTCACACCACTTCTCTTTTGATCATCTCGGTGATTCAACCAACACAATGCTCTCCCGACCTCACCCCCTTTGTCAAGGGTGAAGCGCCTCTTTCCCCCATTACTATGCATCCTATTCAACCTATAATTGAAGAAGTGGTCACACCATTGAAATATCTAGTCAATCCTACTCTCCCTAAAGAGAGTGATGCACCTTTCAGTCATTTCATCAACATTCCAAATCCTCCACCTTCTGAATGAGAGAGATTTATTCTTTACCCAAATGCTCTCCCTTCAAGTCTTGATGAGGTTCCCTTTGATTGGCACGACCTGATGGGACATCCCATACCCCCATCTATGTATTTTCCATTAAGAGACAATATACGAACCATCACGGAGACTGTATCCTCTGTTAGCACTTTCTCCTCCTCAACTTGGAGAGCTTTGGGTTTTCCCAAGCTTTTGTCAGTTATCCGTGAGATATTGACTTTCTATAGAATACCGAGATGGGAGCCTTGGCCATCCCCTTTACATGTTTATTAATACAAAAAAATGAGTCTTAGTTAAGCTCTTTTCCGACTCGCCTAAAAACTGAAAAGACTTTCAAGTGATTTGTCCCTTTCACACTCGTTAAATTGGATTTTAAAGGTCATGAGTCTTAATTAAGCTCTTTTCCAACTCGTTATCAAAAATAGAAAAGATTTCCAAGTGAACTTGTCTTTTTTCACACTCGTAAATTGGATTTGAAAAGACGTCTATTTGGCACAATTTTACCCCTTTTTCACACCAAGTAGACTACAAGACATAAAAAACAATATTTTTGGCATTAATTTGTGATTGCATCTCATGCCTTGCTTGTAGTATTGATCTTTTAGCCAGTTCTCGCTTTGCATTATAAACTGTTGCATAAGAAGTTTTTTCATCCTCAACCAAGCAGAGCCTTGTTTATATCCTTCGTAATTTGACACCCTATACCCTAGAGGGAACATCACCCCGAGTGTCCATCTCCCGCATGCATTTCCTTGCATTAAGCATAGGTACATTCCACTGCTAGAACTAGTTTTTCTTACTTGTGACACTTGTTTCCTCCTCTGTATCATAGCATTCATTTGTTATGAAAAAAAAAAAAGATGGGCAGGAAGGGAGTACTATATTATAATTGGCAGTAGTCGTGTCGCCTTTGAACAGAGCAAAAAATTATTGAGTCCTTGTGTCACCATAATTTTGGGTTTAACATGGCCTTAGGAAGCTGATCTCGTCACAGAGTTTTCTCTACCGACTGGTTACTCCTCTAGTCCCTGTAGAGAATGTGATTGATGACTCCTTCATCTAATAGTCACATCATTGAGTCTATGTTGCCAGAGTCCACCATATGTCTTAGGCTCTTGTTCAAAGGAAGTCTATCAACCTATGTTGGCCACTCCTCAGAAATGTTGACTTTTCATGTCGGTTGTACCCTTAGTTTGTCATAGAATCACATGATACTATGGTATTATCATGCACCCTGGCCCTACTTTCATCATCGATAGGTCACCTTGAACCCCACAATCAACATTTCATCATTAGTTACTGACTGGGTGGTTTCCCTTATGTTTGATGACAAGACATCTATTCACACTTTGGGATTCGTGCAGTGTCTTGGATTCCATTACCCTTATTGGTTTTTTCCTCACCTTTATCAATAGTTTTCATCATTGGCTGCTATTCAGAGGGTCTTTTTCGTATACTACTTGCATTTGGTGCATGCGAAAGATGCACAGGGCATTGGTTCGTGAACATGTTCTTCATCCAATATCCACCAGATCATGAAGATCTTTCTTTGCTCCCCGTGCTAACTAATGAGAGATGCCTTAATGCTCTCCTTTCAGTGGTTATCTTTCCATCGAATTCAGCTCATTTATTCTGGATATGGGACCTAGAGTTTTATGAGTACCTTGAGGCTTGCAGTCATTAGTGGTAGGCCCTCTTGCCATTGACAGATGGGAATACATCAAGGTCTCCTCATCAATGGATTTCTCAAGTGTTTGACACCAACTCCTTTATTCACACTTGTAGGAATGTACTCAGTGCCTTGATACCTACTTTCATTATTGGTAGGTTGTCTCATGTTTGTTAATGGTATGCCTCAATGACCAGTAATCAAATGATGTCTCATTGTGTTCAACCTCAACTCCTTTATTCACATGATGTAGACTTTCACCCTTGGCGCATAGTGTAGAAGACTTGAGGACATCACTATGTGGCCACAACATTCTTGAGTTGTTGCTTCACTTTCATTGGACCAACACCTATTCGACTTCAGTGATCATGGGAGATCAGATTGTACTCCATGGTATATAGATATCTTCAGATTTATTTTGAGACTGGTTTCACTGGGCCTTGTTCGTGACTATGACTACTTTTGGCATATAACTGCATTTATATTTTTCTATTCATGGCCACAGTAACTTATTTGGCATATTTTCCACATGGATATGCATTGTATTCTTGGTAGCCATGTATGCAAAGTCAGTGCAGATTGTAATGATCAATCGAGTTCGTCCAGCTGGTTGTCTACCACTCCACTTCTGGGTTATTTATAATGTATTTCAACCATCACAGATACTCCTCTGATCTCACACATTAGGGGGCATCTGTTATAGAAAGATTTTCCCCACCATTTATATCTTGCACATAGGGCCTTTTTCCATTTACCTATGCAGACTTGTCATCCCTTTTTGATGAATCCAGAGCCAAAAATACACATTTTTCCACATATACGCACCCTATCTGCTATACAACATGCATATAAGTAGGATGATCCACTATAGCCCACATACATCAGGATATGTGCCAAAAAATACAAATGGAGTCAGGTTTCCTTGTCACGACAAAAGATATATGATCCTTGGCTTTCCACATACTGGAAACAGTCTGACTCGACCCTTCAGTTGCATTTTGAAGACTATAAAAGAACAATTGCAAGCTATGGAAAAGAGGAGAAAGCATTCAAATTTGAGAGAAAAGTTACTCTAGAGAAATTACTTCATATTGAGTCTGCATCAGTTTGTCCGTCAAGTCTGAACACAACGTTCATCCCCCAATCTCTTTCCCTATTGTTGAGAGAACCTCATTGTCTCTCTTCTATGAGATTGCCTTTGGTGGAGGATTGAAGTGGTGGAGGCCCATTTGGAAGGAACTTGGTTTCTTGGTTTTGAACCGTGCTGACACATAAGTCTGTAATGTTGTCACTTCTTCTCATCAATTATTAATATAAATACTCCTTTCCTATCCTATTGGTACCATGCAAATANTAACCCCTTTATACTATCACCATGTACTTGTTATGCTTGTTTGTTAAGAACTTGTTGTAGGTATAAATATTTGGGTCGAAGTTCTTAACGGTGGAACATCATCGAACGTTGGATCGAGGTAGGCCTATTTCTTATCTTGCACATTAGTTTATATAACATACAATGGAATTGAGTTGACTTCTGCAGTCATACCTATCTGTTGTGGGTTACCCTTGGCCATATAGAGTTTTTCCCTCGTAACAGTACTACTATTGGACCCCGTACGTATATCAGAGAGATATAGCATAGGGAAAACCCTTGTATGTAGAACCCTTGAATACCTAACCTTTGGGGACAAAAAAACAAAACAAAACAGACAAGAACTATTGTTGTGCAACTGTGTTTCTTGCATTCGAGTTGCCAAATCACTACACATTTATTCTTGATTAAGCATTTGGGAATTTCATCACTACAGTATTCTTCATAACAGAGTGTAACTCCGTAGGTGTAAAAAAATAAAAAATAAAAAAATTGGATTTATCTCTTCGCCCTTATCACATTCATACCTATCATTTTTCAGCAAAATTTTTTACTCTACCAGCCACTTTTCGGTTCCATCGTCATCATGGCCCATACTCATAACCAAGAATTGGAAGCTCGCTTCAATACCTTGTAATCTAATTTCATAGAGACCCAACAAGAAGTGAGACAACTTGGTGCCAATATTTCCACCATCAATAAAAATATGCATTCCTCCATAGCTGCCTCAATTGAGGAACTCAAAGAAGACCTCAAACAAGACATTACTACCCATATTGAATATGTTGCTTCAATGATCTGCACCAAGCTACATATCCCTGTAGATCCCCCTTTATCTGAACCACCTTTTCATATTGAAGCTTAAACTTCCTCTCATTCCCATAATTTTCAGCCCCATCACTTTCAGCGTGACCTACGCCTTTCATGTGTGGATGTGACCAAATTTTATGGCTCATATACCACTGGTTGGATAACTCAAATGGAACATTATTTCTCTTTGTGCGACATTACATATGGCTTGGCCAAAATCTAGTATGGTGTTTTCCATCTAGATCAAGAACGTTGGCAATGGTGGTAATGGAGAAAAATTGCCCGTCAAGGGTATGTTTCTTGGACACACTTTGTGGCAAATCTTTATGAATTCTTTGACATTGACACCAACCATTTAGGTTATTTGAAAAATTTGAAACAATCTCGCACAGTGGAAGACTTTATAGTTGCTTTTGAGTGACTGGATTTTCGTACAAAGGGCATGTCTGATGCTTTTTTCGAGAATGTTTTATTAGTGGCATCAAGTATTATATTCGTACCCATGTCCTCATGGATCAGCCTTAGATTTGGGTGGAGGCTACTAAAATATCTAAGGAAGCACAACAGGTTGTCTCTTCTCAAAACTGGAAACCCTCCTTTATTCCTCGCAGTAAACTAGTAAATCCCACTCCTCCTTCTACTCCACTAAAGATCCAAAATTTGACCAGGGAATAAATGAATGAACACCAACTCAAAGGAATTTGTTATAATTGTGATGAAAAATATTTTCCGGGACACAAGTGTAAGGAACAAAATATTTTTATGGCCATCTCAGAGGATGTTTTGGAAGAGGATGTTGAAGCTCCCCTTGTCTCTCTGTCTCCTGAACCCACTAACATAACCCCTCCCTCAGACCCTCCCAAAGTAGAACCGATCATTTCCCTAAATGCTCTCACTGGCTTCTCTACTCCCCAAACCCTCAAACTAATTGGATACATCAAGCATAAGAAGGTCATCATTATTGTTGATAGTGGAATGATCGGGTGGTATCCAGAATGAGGATCGAGTTTAGTGAAGAACTGGGTGCCACTCAATTCATCCAAGAGGTCATCAATGATAGGAATGAGAAATTTGTCTTTAATGGTGAGTTTTTTTAGGGCAAAAAAGTCAGGGCACATGTGCCAAGAACCTTCTTTATTCATGACCATGACCACAGGAGAAGAGTAGGGGATCATACTAGGGCGGATAACACTTGCGTTAAGCAGTTCTTGAACCATTTTCTCAATTTCATTTTTTTGGGAAAAGGGGTGACAATAGGGACGTATATTGGGAGGAAGGCTTCCAGGGACAAGGGGAATGGAATGATCATGAACACCATGGGAAGGAGGGAGTCTGTGGGGAGTGGAAAAAACCAATTGATGTTTAGAGAGGATGGATTGGAGGTCCCGTGACACAGAGGGTGTCTTAGTTAGGTCCCTCCACTTTCGAAAGCCTCATGAATCATGTCTTCCGTCCTTTTATCCATCATTTTTTCTTAGTTTAATTTGATGACATCCTCATCTATAGAAAAATTTGGACAAACCATCTTTCTCATGTGGATCGAGTTCTCCATCTACTCTCTCAGCACCAAATTTTCCTGAAACAATATAAATGTGCTTTTGGCGCCTCAAAAGTCAAGTACTTGGGTCATCTTTTTGGCAAGGATGACGTCACGTTAGATCCTAAAAGATTGAAGATATGCAAGACTGGCCTCACCCAAAGACTCTCAAAATATTACGTGGATTTCTAGGCTTAACAAGTTATTATCACAAGTTTGTTAAGAATTATGGAAATATTGTGGTACCTCTCACTGCACTCCTTAAAAATAATTCTTTCACTTGGACTCCAACAGCTGATCAGGCTTTTCAAACCTTGAAGATGGCCATGTGCACCACTCCATTCTTGACCCTTCCTGATTTCACAAAGACCTTTGTCCTGGAATGTGATACTTCAGGGAAAGAAATTGGCGTTGTCCTTATGCAAGAGGGTTGTCCTTTGGCCTTTACCAGCAAACAACTGTCTGAACAAAATTTGGGCAAAGAAATCTATGAAAAGGAAATGTTGGCTATTATGCATGTCGTTGATCTTTGGCGCCCTTATCTATTGGGAAATGCTTCCAAATTAAGACAGATCATGAAAGCCTCAAGTATTTTATGGAACAACACATTTCCTCCCTATAGCAACAAAAATGGGTGACTAAGCTCTTTGGATATGATTATGAGATCATTTACAAGAAAGGCAAAGACAATGTGGTTGTGGATGCACTTTCCTGAAAATATGAAGATGAAGGGTCCCTTTTTTTCTCTCTCCTTCATTGTACCAGATTGGCTCCAAGTCGTTTGCCAGGAATGGCTACACGATCCCAAAAGTTCGCAATCTGATAGAACAATTGCAGTCCAATTCTCCAATTTCTCTAGGGTACTCTTGGCTCCATGATGAGCTTCGATACAAAGGTCATTTGTATTTAAGTAAATAGTCAAAACTTAAATCCACGGTACTTTCTGAGCTTCATGCTACACCCACAACTGGGCACTTCGGGTTTACCAAAACCTATGATAGGGTCAAATGTTCTTTTTTGGGGGATGGTATGAAACAAAAAATTCATAATTTTGTGGATGAATGTGATGTGTGTCAACACACAAGGGTGAAACAGTCAAATCTACTGGCACACTATAACAGCTTCTGATTCCACCTTCTATTTTGTGGGATATCTCTATGGATTTTATTGTAGGAATACCTAAATCAAGCAATAAATCAGTCATCATGGTGGTAGTTGATCACCTTTCCAAGTATGCTCATTTATGTTCTCTTCAACACCCATTTGCAACATCCATTGGGGCTCAACATTTCATGTATCAGGTCTTCAAGCTTCATGGCATTCCACATTCTGTTGTTCTTTATCGCAACCCAACTTTCACTAAAAAATTTTGGAAATAATTGTTCAAGCTACAAGGCACCCAATTGCATCTCAGCATAGCTTATCATCCCCACACTAATGGTCAAACTGAATTTGTCAACAAGTGTTTGGAAACATATTTGAGGTTTTTTGCATTAGAAAATAAAAATCAGTGGGCTCAATAGTTACCACTAGCTGAATGGTGGTACAACACTTCATACCATACAACTACCCGCATGACTCCTTTTGAAGTGGTATATGGAAAAAATCTAACTTCAATACTCTCATATTTACCAGGTTTCTTGAAGGTCTAGGCACTTGACCAAACACTTACAGTTCAAGAAGCTATTCTTCATACCCTCAAAGAGAATTTGTTCATGTCCCAGAATCGCATGAAGCAACAAGCAGATCAAGGTCTCTCTGAACGTCAATTTGCAGAAGGATATCAAGGTGTTTATTCAACTACAACCTTACAAACAAAATTCCCTCAAGGCTGACCATTGTCAGAAACTGGCGCCCAAATTTTATCGTCCTCATACCATTCTCAAGCATGTGGGACATGTGGCCTATTAATTATATTTTCCCATTCATTCTAAGACACATCCTATTTTTCATGTTTCCTTCTTAAAGAAGGTGATTGGAACTAAGTGCCAAACTTAAACTAACCTTCGCAAGTTGGACAAAGAATGCTCCATTTGGCTACAACCACAAGTAGTTTTGGACCAGCATGAGCATTGCCTGCATCAACGAACCATCAAGGAAGTGTTAATCCAATGGAAAGATACAACCCCGACAGATGCCACTTGGGAACCAACTACCACTCTGCAACAATTTCCACATCTCAAGCCTTGAGGAAAAGGTTGTTTTTAAGGGGGAAGACATGTTAGGGACCTAACCCCTCACGTAGGTAGAATAATATATTCTGATGTAATAAAGGTCAATATTAATAAGGCCTAGAAATAAGGAATAATAAGTCAAATGTAAGAAGACCTAATAGAATCTTCCACTTCTAGAAGGATATTCCTCTAGATGGTCTTTTGATAGACATATTTAGTATAAATATGAGTCAAGGGTATGAGAATTTTGTCTTGGATATTATTGTAATAGATCTCTGCTCTATTGGAGGTTGCCCCCTCGAAGAGGCAAGTGAACATTTCTCTTAGTAATCTAAGTTCTCTTTATGGTGTTATTTTGATATCATTTTGGCATTATTATGGCGTTGTTCTGGTTATATTTTTGCTCACCTGCCATTTCTAGCATTTAATTTTTGTTCTGCGTACTTTTTATATATAGAATATTACAACCTCTCACCACTATTAGGTATCCCAGTGGTTGTTGTAATAGAGGCCTTAGATACCTCAAACTCAATATTTCCCACCTTAGTCTTAATTCCATCAAAGTGTAATTCAAACTGCCTTTCTACTTCTAGGTGTCCCCTCTGCATGTTTCGGTAAAAAGAGAGGCAGCTAACCCTTTGGAAAACCTCCCTCACCATTGGCTCATCATAAAATAGGTGCATGTTAGAAGGTTCAGTCCTGACCACACTCCCTCCCTTGTGAGACTTCTTCCTTTGAGGTGTTTCCATGGATATAAACAGGGAATCAAAGGCTATGATGTAATGATGGGTAAAGGAACCAAACTGAGGCAAATATCAATGAGAATTGACAGTGGCTAATGGTTTCTCTCTCAAGAATTTTCCTCCAACTCACTTTGGACTAACAATAGATTGGTCTGATGGTTTTTCTTTTAAAAAAGAGAGAAAGGAACTCTGAAGAAAGGTATGCAGGGATGCACTGCTCAGTTTTATGCCACCATACAATAGTCATCAAAACTTTAAAAGGTAAGGATTGTTATTCTCCTCACTGTCAACATATTTTGAGATAAAACGAAGGATGACACAGTGAATAAAGAGGTTAATTCATAGATATTTGTGAATACAGAAGATGGCACTGACAAATCCAAGTAAAAAACAACACTGAGACAGGGGATCTGTAGCATAGTTTTAGTAGCGACTTTCTGTAGAAGGGCCAAGTGAATGAATGAGCATTCAAGATTCAAAAGAAAAATGGCTTGACCTGTAGAATAGGTGAAATTCATTTGGAAAATGGTTGTGAAGTATGTGGAAGAAGAGTTTCAAATGCAAATTGATGAGAGAGGATGCAGTCTGCAGTGCCAGGCGTTACCAAAAGCTAAGGCAGGGGTATCTTAAGACTTTCCCATGCAGTTGAAAGGTCTCATAGAATACCTGGAGATTGTGGCTGACAATGGAGTATCTGCAACAAGATATGGAACTGCTACATCCACCTCAACCTCCAATTTAGATTTGACAGTCGATGCCATAACGCACTCTACAACTAGTCTGAACTAGTGATTTCAGCAATGTCGAGTTTGGGAGAAAAATTCAAATTGATAAACAGTTAGCAAGCTCATAAATGATCAAATCTCAATATTCCTTCTTAAATAAAAGGGCACTGAAAACAATGGAAATAATGGCATCAGCTGATTATGGCTAATTATGGTAAAGGAGCATCTGACAAAGGTGCTCTATGGAAACTCCTAGTGAGTTGGTAGTGCCCTTTTAAAAATTTGATTTGACCCCCTTAATGGAAATAGGGACAACATGGAAAGGATAAAGAGCATGAGTGGATGGACTGTTATGTCAATTTATTAGGATCATGGGGTCAATTATGCTTGGTGTCAAGTCAAAAGGTGAGTCAAAGACATGAACCATAAAATGAACCTAGGCTAAAATTTGTGTGTGGGCCAAAAGTGAGCCAAAACCCAAGTATTTATTTGTTTAGACTAACCTAAGAAAATCAAAAAAAGAAAAAATTAAGCAAACCTAAAGACTAAAGGATAAGAATTAAAACCTAAGGGATAAAATACCCAAGGCAACTTCATGTGATAATAGATGGGTATGATAAAAAGATGTGTGTTGGTATAAACCACCTGATAAAAGGGGAAATATTAACTACTGAAGAAGGCTGAGCTTGGGATAACCCTTGTGCTCAATAATGCACAAAAATATTTCACACCTTTGCTAATCCTCGTACTAATACATTAACTTGTTGGTATTTCAATTATTGATTGAGATATAATTATCAAAAGAAAACATACATGCAATAAAATGATGGAAAGAAAAATAGTTTCCTTATCTCTAATCATTAATCACACATTAACACAATGATTCTCTTTCCATCATTAAGAAAAAGAACTTCAAAAAAATATTGAATCAACTAACTTATCAATAGATTCTAAAACTCTTACTCATTAAAACATCCATTCATGAAACAAAGTCGGAAGTAGTTTCTCCTCAAATCCAATCACACATGCCTTTGATTAAAAAAAAAAGTTTGTCTCCGGTCCTAAACAAGACTTCTCAATTAAGGTAGTTCGAAAATATTTCTTTACAATTCCAAAAATGAGGGTCTTATCCCAAAACCATCAACCATTCTAAAAGGGGGATCCTCTTATTTATAAGAAATCACTGACTAAAAATACTATCAAAAGTGCAATCTAAGTAAAACAAAACATCGCCACATGGTGCTTCCATTTCTCTACCTTCTAAGAGTCATCAAATGGTTTCACTGAAGTGGATGAATCTTCTCATACTCTGACCATTTTACGAATAGTTCCTCACATGTCTTGGCATATGAGAATCTGTGCTGGTTCATCGAGGCCGAAAGGATCTCCTTTACTTCTACTTCCCATGCCCGATACTTGACTATTTTAACACTTAACTATTGTAATATTGTTCGAGCCTTGATTGGGTGCTTCATGAACTGTTGTAATTGACCTGACACCATGTTTTCCACCTTTTCTATCTCGCAGTCCATGCCAACTCTTGTTCTGCATGTTGTTTGACTATGTCATGCAAGTCAACAAAGTCCTCGAGTGAGACAAATTCCTGGAGACCGATGTCTCTCATCTCCCGATTGATCTTGACCCAACTCCTTTCGCAATCGGCCCATTTTTCTTGAATTTTCCGTTGGGGTTCTCGGGCCATTTTCACCCAGTATTCGACCACCTTTCTTATCCAATCTATGTTGTTGTCCCTTAGCACCTACAAGTCGTGCTCTTAGACGTCTCGACCCTTTTGAACCGCATTGATGTAATCAATTCTTTCCACTTCTTTGTGGGCCTTCTTGTACCATCTTTCCACATATTTGCAGGTCGTTAGCACCATAATGGTGTCTTCTTGGAGGTTGGATACCCCTACAGTGAAAAGGTTTCGTTCATTCGTGAATTTGGTATAGGCATATTGGAACTCACCTCTCAAAAACACCATGGCCTGTGTGGAATCTTGATAGTATTTTTCCAAATGGCGCATATGCTCCAACTCCTTTAGCACAACGACCAATTCCTCTTCATATTTCCTCACTCTATCTAGGGTGGCATCTGTGATAGCCATCCCTCTGCTGATAAGATTAGACATCTTGGTGTGATCTGTGCTAATCAATTTCTCCTCTATAGCGATGAGGATCAAACTGTCCAACGTAAGCCTTTCTTTCTTAGTGGTTTTCTTAATTATGGATTTCCTCTTTCGGTCATAGGAGATTTCTTGTATATTGACGACCTCATCAACAGGTTCAGGGATTTATTGTTCTCCCCAAGTTAAAGTACTTCCCAGGCTCCCGACTATGTATATATGTTCAAGGATGGGTTCCTGAGCCTTTTCTATATGTCTCGATGGCCCGACCTCTATTTGTTTCTCATCAGGTGGTAAGTCACCAACCAAAACTGGGGAATCAGGGGTAGGTTTGGTACTTACTTGATGATCAGTTGTTGAAATGTTGATTTCCTGTTATGTAATTTCTTCTTCTCATTAGCTTGATCCTATATCATCCCTAGAGATTTCCATTGGGGTTCCCGGTATGTCTAGTGGCTCGGTGTCTAAGGAACTTTCTAGCTCATGCTTGATCTGCAGACGGCTCAAAACTGGAGCATCGGGACCCGAGGTGGATGCACTCTCAAGTTATTTCTCCTCTATAATATGCACTGGAGTGACCAAGGACACCTCTGAACTATCCTCATCATTGTATATGGATATCAAATAGAGAAAGGGATTTGATACACATGTTCTCTCTGATGTCCTTGCTATCTTGGGCTAAGTTGACATTTCCCCTGGTGATCTAATATGTGGTGGTGGCACTTTAGGGTTTTATGACCCAGTGATTTATTTAAGCTTCATTGGCTCTAGGCCACTTGGTTCTCCTCGGATTTCAAATTGGGTCATCAACAAGAATCCTCATCATTTCTATCAGATCAAGGTCATTTTGCAATTTATCAATGATTCTATGTGCCCCTTCTAGTAAGAACAATACCCTTTTATGTGCCTATGTTGTCTTTGCCACTCTAATTTCTTCCCTGGCTCTGAGGGCCTCTTAAGCTGACAGATGTTAAGAACCAAATATCAATATAGCATGGAAAAACCTCAGGAAAAGTACTCAACACCTTGAAACTGAGATAATTTCAGATAATAAGCCTCTTCGAGGGGGAAACCTCCTTTTACCCCACTTAAAATGTTCAAGTACAAGATGATTCAAAATGAAAATCTTTACCCTACTCTAAATGTTCAAGTACAAGATGATTCGAAATGAAAATGTCTCCTTGGTATATAGAGACTAGGAGGTATAATTACAAATAATGGCCTTCCAAAGCCGATAATTAAAATAACATTACTAATCTACCATAACCAATGTCCCAGTTTTACATAAATAAAATAGCATTACTAATCTAATATGCCCTAATTAAGGGTAGTGAGCCAACATGCTTAGTTTACCATGCCCTCCCTTGAGACAAGTGTCCATGTCTTGAGTAACTCGATGCTTCAGATAAAAGACTCCATCTTCCCAAGTGGAATCTTCAGTCGTAGTTTCTCCATTTAATGAGATACTCTTGAATGGATCTATTCCTAGTCGCTAATTCTTGTGTCCTGATGGCTTCTGTGCCCATAATAATATGATTTTTCCTTTTCAAGTTTTGGCAATATAGTTTGAACTGGATCTTAAGTCACCTATAACCTCTTTAAGCATGAAACATGAAAACTGGGTGTACTCAAGGAAGATGCAAAATTCCAATTTGTATACAGAAGTACCCAATATTTTGCAACACCTTATAGGGACCATGATACTTGGGTGATAATTTATTATCCTTCTTGGCTTGCTGAGGGGCACTGCTTGTATGGCTGTAGTCTTAAAACACCCAATCCCCTACTTCAAAACTTCTTTCACTATGATGTTGATCTACTTGTTGTTTCATGCGATCAACATGGTCAAAGCTGGTCCTTTAATATTTGGAGATTTTTTTGTTACCTCAAGGATCTTCCACCGCTTGAACTTTAGATTTTTCTTTAGAGAAGAAGTGATGGAAGGAGGGTGGTATCCATAAATTGCCATAAATGGTGTCATTTTTGTTGTAGTGAAAGGGAAGTGTTATATCACCATTCCGCCAAGGGTAACCATTTGAACCATTTGTGTTTGTTTATTAGAGACAAAGTAACGAAGGTAGCCTTCGCACATTTGTTCACTATCTCGTTTGTCCATCATATTGAGGGATGATAGATGAGCTGTGAGCCAATTGAGTACTCAAAAAAAGAAAATAATTTCGGTCTAAAAATGTCCCATGAATATGGATCTCCACGCTATAATAATCTTTGGGCTTCCAAGTGTAGCTTTGGAACTGTCTACATGAATGCGGTGGCAATTGTATTAGCTTTTAAGGGATGAGAGAGTGCACAAAAGTGTGCATACTTCACGCTTCATCAAATGTCCCACTATGATGACACTCTTTCCTTCGGGGACTTGCAACTTCGGTGATGAAATCCATGGAAACCTCCTCCCAAAGACTGACTTCTGGGATGGATAGTTGTAAAAGAGCTACGGGGTCTTAATTGTTTCCACTCATTTTGTTGGCAAACCACATTCTACCACAAACCTTTGAACATTAGTTTTTTTTTTTTTTTCCATTCATCCCTTGCTTCTGACTCTATGGTAGGTTTTTCAAAAATCCCAAGTGCCTCCTTCACCGAGAGAGGTGTGCAATTCAATAGTACCTTTTGTTTGAGTTGGGAGCGCTTACATAAATATGTTTTATCTTGTACCATAGTGAATCATTTTTCCATGTAAATGTATCCTCATGTAATCGAATCACAGAACCTTTGAACTGCCTACACTTTTTCATCATTTTTCCATTCATCCTTCGCTTCTACTATCCAATCGGTTGGATGATCGAGATAGCACAAAGAGTTGCCCTCAACATCTTCATCCTTCTTGAGAGTGCATCCGCCACAACATCTTTCTTCCCTTTTTATAGATGTGATTTCAAAATCATAGCCCAATATCTTGGTTACCCATTTTTGTTATTCTTTCTCCTTAAGATAGTCTTTTTCCAAGAAGCATTTAAGACTATCATGATCCGCTTTGACCTTGAAGTGCCTACATACTAGGTAAGGATTCTTCTAATTTTTTCAATGCATGTAGTATTGCCACTATTTCCTTCTCATAAATGTTTCTGTAAGTCCTTCCCTGAGTGGTCGACTTTTAAAATCCATGGGCCTTCCTTCTGCATTAGGACAACACCAATTCCATTTCCCCATGCATCATCCCACAAAGAAGGTTTTTGTGAAGTCCTGAGTGGTTAGACGAGAGCTTTACACATCACTTCTTAAGTTGTTTTGAAAAGATTTATTCGAGTCCATGAAAATGCATCCTTCTTAGTTAGTGCCATTAAAGGTGTCGCTATTCTTCCATATTTTCGAACAAATCCCATGTAGTAGCTCGTCAAACCCAAAATCCTCTAAGATTTTTAATGCTTTGGGAATTCCATCAAATTCATCATGGCCTTAATCTTGTTAGGGTCTACCTGACACCTTCATGAGATACACATGACCTAAATACTTACCTCCTTTACTCCAAAGAAACATTTGATGGTCGGCATAGTTGTTGCTCCTAGTAGTTGTAGCACCTTGTTAACATGTTATGCATGATCCTCCCAAGACTTTCTATAGATTAGTATATCATCAAAAAATACTAACACAAATTTTCAAGGAAGGCTTGAAAATGGAATTCATCAACCCTTGAATGTGGAAGGTGGTTTTATAAGGCCAAAAAGGCATGACCAAAAATTCATATAATGGCCTTCATGAGTTCTGAAATGTTGTTTTGGGATATCTTCTTCCTTCATTCTCGGGATCTCGATGATAATTTCTAATGAGATCCAATTTTGTGGAAATAGATTGCTCCATGTAGTTCATCTAACAATTCATCAATCATGGAATGGAACTTATCTTTAATAGTGATCTTGTTGAGCTCTCTATAAATCTGGACACATTCACCACGAGTTATCTTTCTTGAATACCATTACCACTGGGTGTAGAGTAAGAACTTTCATTAGGTCTAATAATGTCACCTCTAACATTTCTCTTCTACCATGCGCCAATTTCACTCTTTTGGGCATAGGTATCCTCATAGTCTGATTTTAGGAGGAACACTCCCGTGAATTAGGCTAATTTCATGATCATGATTTCGGGAAAGGGAGGGAGACCTTTGGGAATATCTTCAAATACTTTGAATGTTTACCAATGATCCTTTGAGATCTTGAGGACAGATGGCTTAGATGTTTGAACATCTAGTATATTAGTTGTGCAATAATGCCTTTGATGCCCTCTTTTCAATAATTTTGAGTCATGCCATTAGAGATTATCACCATCGCAAGCCTCTGTGATACCTTTTAACTCAATTTCTTTCCTTCCAATGAAAATTTCATGAAAAGTTCTGAAAATTGTGCCATTGTTCCTAATGATTGTAACCATTGATTCCTAGTACAACATCTCACACTAACCTATGGGTATAGAAATCATTGGACTATCTATTATATATTCCCCATAGTAAGATTGATCTTATTGCATTTTCCCCGAGCAATTGATAGTTCCTCCACTGCAATCATTACTTGAAAACTCGTACGGATATACAAAACAATTGAGATCTTTAGCTAATTTATTTGAATGAAATTATGAGTACTTCCTAATCAATTAGGACTATTAACTTTTTCTTTTGATGTATCCTTCAATCTGAGGGTTCTGAGGAGTGCTAATTCCAAAATGCAATTCATTACAATTTATATCATGGGACAACTCTTTCTCGCATGAACTTGTTTTCACGCTTTCATCTTGAGTCGGGTTATTATTCTTCTTCTTTCTTCCTTTTCACAATCTATGTAGAATAATTCTTCTCACCACATTCACGCCCTTACTATACTTGTTACAATTAAAGCATAAACTTTGCTTTTTCTTTTCTCCAATTGTTGAGGTGTCAACCTTTGTAGGTTGATGTGTTTTTAGAGAAGGATCATTGTTCTCTCTATATATGTGTTAGAAAAACAGATCGCTGAGCAATAAAATAAACAAATGCAAAACAAAAACACGTATTAAAACACAATACAAGAGAGACAAAGATTACGTGGTTCACCTGTGGGCTATGTCCACCAGAGAAATTGCCGTGTCCTTCCTTTATTATTATCCATCAAAAATGAAGGGATAAGCAACCTACAGCAAACCTGTTGTAACTTCCTCTCTTTCTTTCTCTCATGCTTCTTTCTCGTAATACAATATTCACCATCATCCATAGTCATAATACATTTCATAAGAGAGGGTTACCTTTTAGTGAAAAAAACCCTAACATAATCTCTATCAAGTTAGATATGCAACCTTATAATGAACGGTCCAGATTTTACAATGAAATTACAATATACTTTTATACAGATGATTTGGCCACTGACCCCCATCGGGGAACGCTCTCAACCTCTCAATAGCCTTTGCTCCTCAGACTGCAGAGGGGGTACTTCTCCAGACTTCCGCATGGAAGAGTGTACATACTTCCTGGGGTGTAAATACTTCATGGGGTATAAACACTGCTAAAAGCAAGTGTGACCCTTTGAATCAGAAGATAATCATGCTCCACAACCAACAATTCCCAAATTGAGACTTGGATCTCAACAACCCACTGGCTGCTTATATATGCCGGATTCTCAACTCTTGGACTCGGAAAATTTCTTACCTTCTATTTTCAATCTTGAAGACCAATCAACTGAAAGCAAGAATTTCTAGTTTCTCCCTCGTTACTCCTTTGTTAACATATCTACAGGATTCTAGCTAGTGTATCTTTTTCCATCTTCAATTGTCCATCTTCCAAGACAGACTGCATGAAGTGGTACCTCAACTCAGAGTACATGCTTAGTCTTCGAATGGAAGGATGAGTTCTTTTGCAAGGTGAATGGTACTCCGACCACATAAAGACAACTTGTTACAGTTCTCCGCTTTTCCCACCTCTCCATAAACCTTTGTAACCAACTCATCTCTTTACTTGCCTCTGTAGTAGAAACATACTATGCTTCTCCTGTTGAAAGTGCAATAACCTTTGTAGTTTTGAATTCCAACTTACTCTTGTTCAATCGAGTAGTAAAATATACCGTGGTGCTCCTCCCATTGCCTTTATCACTCACCATATCCTCAATCAACATATCTTGTAGAAAAGTGTCTCGAACTCCTCCAAAACATAATGCATGTGTAGTAGTAATTAAATACTTGAGAGAATCCACTTTACTACCTCCCAATGTTCTTTACCCTGGATTAATTCATATAATTCGCCACAACTCCCACTCTGTGATGCATTCATCTTGTGAAAACTGCTGCATACATCGTCAGCTTAAACCCGCTGATGAATATGGGACCCTAGACATGTATTCTATCTCTCCCCGTGTCTTGGGACATTTCCTTAGTTAATTTGAATGGTTGGGCCAAAGGTGTACTAACTGGTTTTGCATTCTATTCTAAACCTCTCCAACACCTTTCTTTGTCTACTCACCCCCGTGATAAATGTCGGCCATATTTTTCTGTCTCTTGTTATTCCTATACCAAGGATTTTCTTTTGCAACACCCAAATCCTTCATCGCGAAAATGAATTACACTTTCTTGAGCATATTTATGATCTCCGTATATTAGATCCTTTAAATGCTATGCCATCTGCAGTATAATAGCAAGATAATATGCAATTTCATTTTCAGCTTTTAAAATAAAACATTGCATGGATCGTAATGACATCTAATATAACCATGTTCTTTCATAAAACTGTCAAACTTCGATACTACCTTGGAGCTTTAGGCCATATAATCTCTTATTAAACCTACATACCAAATTCTCTTCCCCTTTGACATCATATCCTCGTGGTCACAGATATAAATCTCTTCCTCCAAATCCTCTAAGGAGAAAAGTTGTTTTACATCTAACTGCTCAAGATGCAAATCTTCTAATACCACAAGACTTAAAATAGTCCCTATTGAAGTCATTTTTAACAACAGGAGAAAATATTTCATCAAAATCTATACCTTCTTTTGTGCAACCCTTTACAACAAGTCTAGCCTTGTATCGCTTTTCTCCTCCATCTTCTTCCTTCAACTTGTAAACCCATTTATTATGCAATGCTCTTTTTCTCACAGTAACCTGAACCAAGTCCCAAGTTTGCTTATTTTACAAGGAATCCATTTCTCTTTCATGCCTTGCTCCAACATCTTTTTGGTGTCTACCTGAATTACCTCTTCATAACATTCTCCGTTCACCGTAATCAACAGTATTATAATGAAGGAGAGTATCATCGAGGGAGTCTACTTAACCTGGAATATCTTCTAACAACACTCTGCGTGTTTGAGGCACCACGCCTCCCCGGGCCAAGGTATTTTGATTTTCGTGTTCCTTTGGAATTTCTTTTTAAATGACCTCATCAAGCACTGTGTACTCTGTTCTTCTGCTTTCCTGCTTTCCCTGCCAACTCCATCTTTGTACATGACCTTCATTGAATATGACATTCTACTCCTAATGATTTTGTTACTTTCATAATCCCATGTTTATTAAACTAAAATCATTAACACCATATCCAATAAAGGTACATTTCTGGATTTTGGCCTCAAGCTTTGTTCTATTTTCTTATCAATATGTGACAAATGCTTCACAACCTAAAGTTTTCAAAAAGAATAGCTTCATCTTTTTCATGTCCATTCCTCCTCCAGAATTTACCATCCAAAGAGCTTGAAAGTCCCCTTCATGCTATAAACAACAAGATTCACAAATATTCCGGGCCTGTAATCAGAGGGCAAACCAAAGATGCACCATACTCCTTGCACGCTTCTATGATTGTCCCTGCTCTATGCTTTCATTACACTATTTCTTTGTGGTGTTCGTGGAACTATATCTTCTATCTTAATCCCATGGTATGAATAGTAATCATCAAACTCCTATACAAAGATTCACTTCCATTATCTGATTCAGACAATTTCAAACTTTTTTCTGTGTCATTCTCAACTAAAGTTTCCATTTCTTAAAAGTATCAAAAAACATCGTATTTTTTGTCAATGCAATAAAACCCAAGTTTTTCTAGCTGCATCATCAATAAAAGTACATAATAATGAGAGCCACCAAGAGATGATAATGTGCTGTCCTCAAGACTGTGATGCACAAGCTCTAATCCTCTTTTCATTCTTTCTTTCTTTTCCAACTCCGAAATCCGGACTTCTCTTTTTGTTTCTTCCTCTCATAAACACAATGCTCATCAAGTCCAACTCAATTTGTTTAAGATCTGCAACAAATTTCTTTGTGAAGGATCTACATATTCTTCTCATTCATGTGTCCTGTACCATGATGCCATAGTGTCGTATCCACTCATGTAGAAGCAACATATGTAAGAGTCAGATACCAATACATAGATACAATGTACCTACCTTTCTCCTTTCGCTTATCACCAATGATCCTTGATGACCTTCCACGCCTTATCCAGAATATGGATATACAACCTTCACTTGCCAACTGCCTCATTGAAATCAGATTTTTGCTCAATCTGGAACATGTTTTAATTCTTTCAACAACCATTGGTTTCATTTTGTTGCTTTTATTTTTACATTTCCTATCATTCCAACAATTTTGCATGGTCTATTATAACCCAATTCGAACCTATCCAAAATCACCTGAACATAATCTTGAAAATGTTTCCTTATCGTGTGGTATGAAATGAAGCTCCCTGAATCTACTACCAAGATTCAAAATATTATCTACAGAAAGAATCAAAGCATCTTGTAACACATCACCACATTTGTTTCCATTTCCATGTTGTCCATCTCTTTGTTTCTTTGAGCTATGCATTGTTTCTTCATATGTCCTTTCTTCCCACAATTCTAACACTCTATCTTCCAAGTCTGTATTTGGATCCGCTTCCCTTCCTAGAATTTCCACAGCTTCCTGAGCCCTTTCCTCTACCATTTGAGTTCTCCCCCGGCTCTCCATACCAATGCATTTCATGTTTCACCCAGGTTTTTCCATCACATTTCTCACTAAGGATAACACCAACAACATCATCAACTTTTAAAGTATTTGAACCAGAGACAGAGTTACTTCATCCATGACCAAGCCATTCCAGCTTTCCCGCAATGAGCACAAGATTAGAAGAGCTCTAACCTCATCATGAAAGTCCACCTTTACGAACTTAGTTGATTAGTAATCAGATTAAATTCATTTAAATGATTTGGAACACTCCAATTTTCCACATCTTCATATTAGCCACCCTTCATTAGCCACCTATTCGATGAGGGTTTTTCTATACAATTTGGCCAATGCATCCATCAAATCTTTCGTTGTCTTTTATTTTGAAGTATTGAAATCCACTGACGTTGTTAGGCTCAGCCGTATTGTTTCTAGAGCCTTTTTGTCAAGAATCTCCCCATTCTTCGTCCTTCATGGCCATTCGCTTCTTTGCTACTCCACTCAATGGTAGGAATAGATCCTTCGATATAAATAGTCTTCCATATGAATCTTCCATAACCGGGTAGTTTTGCCACAAATTTCTTTTTGACCTCTAAACTTCTTATCTTCCATATCGTTCTAATTTTAGGAACCCTTTTTCTCAAGAGCATCTTACGCCTGGTGTGACCAGCTTGTTAGAAATAGATCATGGGAGCAATAAATAAAACAAATGTAGAAACAAAACACATGTATCACACACAATACAAGTAGAGACAAGCAAATTTTATTGCGGAGTCTACTCTAGTAGGCTACGCCTACTAGAGAAATTGCTATGTTCTTCCTTTTATTATTATCCAAATAAAAATGAAGGGACACAACCTACAAATAAAACCCACGTAATTCTTTCTTTCTCTAGCCAGCCTTCCTCTCTCTAATACAATATTCACCATCATCCAGTCAATATATTTCCCTTCTATAAAAGAGGGTTGCCTTCTGTGGAAAAAAAAACCTAACATAACTTTCACTGTCAGATCTGTGACCTTATAAATAGTCAAAATCTGCATTTACACCGAAATTACACATACTTTACAAGGCAATTTTATTTCTGGGCTTCCAACCCCTGCCCTCAGATATTTCTGTACTGTGGGATGGGACTCTAATTCCCAGAGGTATCCTCCTGCATCTCCGGGAAGAGTGGCTACTGGGGTGTAAATATCATTAGTATAAACATGTATAAAAGCAAGGACTGTGATCGTGAAGATAATCAGCTCCACAACCAACAAGATGTTAGGATAGGGTCCTTCTAGTAGCCATACTATATTTTTACTTTCAACACATTTCTCTTGCCACCTTAAATTATTCTCCAATGACGGGTTCCTAACCTCTATGTTGAATGTTATCCTTTAAAGTCTTATGAATACATCAATCATGCTCATCTAGAATATCATGGACCTTATATTCAACCTTTGGAAGTTCTCAATGTGCTCTGCATCAACCCTTTTCTTGAGATTTATCAATCACAGCACAGTATTGCTCCTTGTATCTCATAGTGTGCTATCATTTCTTCCACATGAAAATTGTCCAAGGGACGAGGGATTTTTAAGTAGAACAAAGCCACTGCATACCAAACAAATTGATTAGGTTCCCAAATATAAAGAAGCACCATACCTTGTGTATGTGGCACATTATGGAGATCAAAGAATTGCTCCATTTTGAATATCCATGATCAACTTTTGCCATCAAACTCCTTCATATCAATCTTAGGAACGTGGTTGGTCTTCAAACCAAAGTTGGAGTTTCTCCATTCTGATTCAATTCCTTTCCTCTGCGGTCCTCACTAAGAATTCCCATGGGACACTTTCACTTTTGGGTGTCTTCTCCATTCTCTGTTACGAAAATTTTCATTACTTCCATGATCTTAGCTTCCATTGAATCCATCTTAGTATCCAACTTAGATTCCATTGAATCCATCATCTCTTGTAGTTCATCTTTGGTTACTGTCTTCTTTTTGTAAATCATTTATGTCACTACGCATTTCTTCACCTTCATCAAGAGTCCAATTAGGATTTTCTGGAGGCTTATTTGGTGTAGGAGGTCCCTTTTTGGGTGGCATGTTGGCCAAATATCACTTTTGACTCTTGATTTTGAGGTGGTTCTGCTAGACAATATTTATTCTGTTATATCTCTGAAGTTTCGGCCCTTCTAGGTATGAAACTTTCCTTTAGGTAGTTCTCTGATATTTCTTCTCTACAATGCCACAGGTCTGATCAAAATTGGATGTGCCAAGTGGAATTTACGGTAACTTCCTCACAACTTTCCGATTTTTGGCCTTTCCAGGAGATCTCACTTGTATAGAATGCCCCAAAATAATTGATATCAAATTCTGAAACTCACACCCAAAATACTACAGACTGTCCATGATCCAATGCAACCAGTCCCACTCAATTTGGATACTCTAGGAAGAAGTTATGATTGTTTTATCTAGAACACCTTCTTGAGACTAGTCAATAGGGATAGTCAGATACCCTATCTTACATAGGGTGTATCTACAAATTTAAAATGACCCAGAAGCTGAACATTTTACCACAAGTATAATACTAATTTCTATAAATGGTCTCTTGAGGGCAGGGTCTGAAACGTTACAGAAATTTTTTTATAGCGAAAATGCCTCAATGACTCATTTCAGGATGATTCCATAACCATATCTTGTACAGGATGTATCTATGAAATTATAAGGCCTTAGGAGCTGAATTTTTAACCCAATGTACCTTGATCCGTCTACTAAATACCCTCCAAGCGGTTCCTTCTGAAACATTGTAGAAAAAAAGTTATAGCGAAAATGTCACGGTGTCTCAGATGTAGCAGCGAAACCCCAAGACCTTGAGCTCTGATACCATATGTTAAGAACCAAACATCAATATAGCATGGAAAAACATCAGGAAAAGTACTCAACGCCTTGAAACTGAGATAATTTCAGATAATAAGCCTCTTCGAGGGGGAAACCTCCTTTTACCGCACTTAAAATGTTCAAGTACAAAATCATTCAAAATGAAAATGTCTCCTTGGTATACATAGGAGACTAGGAGGTATAATTACAAATAATGGCCTAAAGTTGACATAATTAAAATAGCATTACTAATCTAAATTACAACTAATGGCCTAAATCCAACATAAATAAAATAGCATTACTAATCTAAAATGCCCCAATTAAGGGGTAATGAGCCAACATTAGGGCTTAACAACAGATCTATTGTTTCCACCTATTGATCCATGCTCATGGGCTTGAAACTAGTCATGTTTGGGTTTTCCATCCTCTGCACCACCTCTTCCCAGTCCTAGGCACATTTTGTGAAAATTCTGTCCCCAAACTTATCATGAGCATACAACCAACAAGATGATACTTGTGAAGCATGTTGGAAAACCATAAATTTAGGGTCATGCTTGCATAATCATCCTATCAGGAACCTGAATTAAAGTTGGCTAAGCCCTTCTTGTTTGGCTTGAGTAGTATCCTTCACTAGATAGAACCCCACATGGAAATCGTAGGGTATGAAAGCCCTCTTCTTGTCCTTGACTAATGTGGTGTTGTATCCCTATAGGATAGTCTGATAGCATATTTCTCCCACAACGAGATGGTGTGGGACATGAGCATGTAAGAGATGTGGTGCTCTGGTGGCCCTGAACACCCTGATGTAGGTTGAGCATTCGTCTAAATACCATTGGCCTACCTTTGCTACCATTTTCTTGGCTGCTGTAGATAATCTTGGGCATTCCTTCTTGAAAATAATAAAATGAATACGGGCAATGAATTAATCGCAAATGAGTGTGTAATATTTCTTGCACATGTTCTCCCATAGTATATTCAATTAGACATGGATCGTGATCTCCATAACATGCCATCTTAAATTTATGTCGGCGAAGACATTCCTTGCACACATGACATCGAACAGGTACGAGGCCATGTAGAAAGTGGGTGCCTCCCCTTCTTTCGATGTCTGAGCCCATTTTACACAAATGATTAATTGTTTTGAGATTATTTCTCCCTAGTTAAAGATGCTTCCGGGGATCGCCACTGTGTATGCCAATGAAATCCATGCTTTTGAAAACTTGGAACATTCATTTTCTCCATATAACCAACAGATGAGAGCTATCAAATAGATGTATGACTCTCTTAGGTTAATTTTCCCATACCAACCATTGATCCGGTTTGTGAACTTATTTTCTTCCTTCCACCATGAGGCCATCAACCAACTGGCGTCATGGAATTCATAGAACTTCACTATGAAGTCCATGTTGAGTCGCTCCTCTGGGTCCCTGCGCTTCTAGTTTTTCTGGACTTCTTTCGAGAGGAAAAATCCAACACATCTACCATTCTCATCATTGATCAAGCACTTCATTCTGTATGTATTGTCGATGATCCATTTCATAACCTCTATGCAAGGGAAAATCAGGGTTTTGCTTGCCACCATGTGTAAATACGACCCTCGAGTGTTTGGGAACACCTGTTCATTGAGCACCCTCACGTCTAGGTCACTGTGTGGGATATACTCTGGTTATTCTTCTAGGCTAATTCTGTTGAAGAGATCCCCCCACTGTGGGAGAATTAATTTGGATCCGGTGCTTGCTTTTGTATCAGCAAAGGATGGAGGCTAGACAAATGATTTCTTTGTTGATGTTTTAATGACAGACTCCACCCTAGGAGCATAATCCAACTACCTCGTGATCCCCAAAGAGGAACCTTCGCATGTTTCAACTTATTTTAGTTTGGGTGCCCTCAGAGAGTGTCTGGTGGTTTGATTTCTTAGAGACATCTTACCTACAACTAGAACATAGTTTAGAGATCGTGAAAGAGAACCAGATGCATATATTACGAACAACAAATTGACAAACTTGAATACATACCTTTGCATCTTGTTAAACCTGGTTTTGATAATCAGAGGGTTGGTATAGTCTCAAGACATTCACTTTTATCCTTCAGATGGTCTGGAATTCAACTTGTGTGCATAATGAAATCGTTCAAAACTTTTCTAGAGATTTAAACAGGAATGAATTTACCTTGTCGCATCAACCATTCAGGGTTATGAGTGTAATTTCATTAAATCTGCTGCCAGATCTTCAAAGATGTTTAAACTTAAATTCATCATTGGTTGACGGTGTAGGAGTGGGTGGTAATATGGTATATCAACGATTTCAAATTGTTTTTATCTAATCAAAGCATGAGGTAGCAACAAATGAGGGATCAGGCATTAAATGGTCTATTAAATGTCCAAATCTTATCGTATCTTATAACGTAAACATCCCATCGTTTTGCTAGTTTAGTTGGTGGATCAGGGGTCGAGATGATGCTTCAAACGCTTTCACTGATATCTTCTTGCAAAAGCTCCAATGTTGATCGACCTTTCCGTACAGAGTTGACATGGAAAAACTACCTAGGAGGTGTGACTAAGACCCAAGGAACCTAAAAAATGGCTCGAAAAGAAACTAGGCTGTATGACCCCTTTACATGGTATGGACACATGGCATGAGACCAATGAATTCATTTGCTCGTGTTAATCATAATCATGAATTTATTTAAGCTATATATTGTAAAACCCAATCCTATCTTTCCGATGCTAAAAAGTATCAAGGATCGATTATCAGCGATAAACCTACCCAAGTGCTCTCACGCTGACTCACTCGACAAAGTCTCGATCCTGAAAATGGGTCGGGGATCGGAGATTGGCGATATGATTGTAAGAGACAAACGTTTGTTTTAACGTTTATGGATTTCCTTGACCCCGATAAAGCACATCAATCATCGACTATTGACAAATTATTTGCGTCCTTCGTTAATGTCTATTCTTCCCATATTTTTCTGATGACGAAGGAAATCGACTATCTCTTGAAACTTTTTGTGAATAACTTACACAAACCAACTCCGCCTTCTCCCGATGTCGTTGGGTATTGACGCTCAGTGACTGTTGTAATTGTGTGGTTCCTTTACTTGCTTTAATCTTTTTCCGACTCCGCACCTGAGTGCATTAGGTGCAGTGTTAGCTGCCGAATCTTAATTTGGGTTTCAAGTTCTTTTAGGCATGAGGTTTCACAAGTTCAAACAAATGTGACTTGATGATAAGATTCATGAAAAAAAAACAAATATAAACCACTTCCCAAAGTGAAATCAATTCAGATAGTGAAGAAAACAAGTGGTACCCAAAAACTGATAAAATTTCATAAGGATTTTAGGGTGTGTTGAGTGCTCAACAAATGGTAACTTACTGGGAGAAAGCATAATCTATGTTACTTCCCTGGGCTTAGCTTATGTAGAAGTTGGTTAAGAAATTGATTGGTTTGTTTTTATTAGAGTCTCTTCTATCCTTGCATTTGCAATTCCCTCGGTTGGTGAATCTGGGCCTGCCTATGGGGTTTCAACCTTTATTCCACCTTTGTTCCCTTTAACCATGACCCACACCCCCTTTTGACAAGAATCGAGTAAAGAATTCACTAGCACCAGGCATTTTAGTTATCATCATTCACTTGTTGTGGTATTTCTCTGCTGCCAGTGAGTGTCCATAGCCCCAACGGAGCCACCCCAACGTCATAGACCTTGCTCTTTTTCCAGTGAGCATCCATATCCCCATCAGATTTATCTACATACCCTCTCCTACTTTGCACTCATTTGATATAATTGATTTATTTTCATCAGAGATGCCTTTAGTGAGTGGGAGAGGAGGACATTTGTTATCTGCAAGATGAGATGGTTAAGGTGAAGTTTTTCTAGCTATGTCTTGAGGTACATGTGGTCCTTTCTAGCTTACCATATTTCCCTTTAGGTTTTACTAGACCACCGGGAGGACACTTCATCACTTACCAAGGTTGTTTATTTGTAAAGGTTAGATGCAAAACTCCTTTAAGACAATAACAATTCACCCAACGTTTCTTGTGTTGTATGTAAGCATGAGTCATTAATAGATTTTTCTACACTGTATTGATTAAGGTCAACCAATGCCTTGTGGAACACAACTTCAAAGAACAAACAATAAGACAAAAAGAAAATAAAAACAAAAATAAAGGACTCTGCAATCAACCTAAAACAAAATAACATGAAAACACACACTTTTTTTTTTAACAAAAATATTGTTCTAGGGCTTGGCCATTTACTAGGAGGGTGCCAGGTTCCCCCCTCATATTTTGAAACCAATACGTGTCTGCCCCAAGTTTAACAGCTACCTGAAAAGGTTTGAGCCATAGATTATGAAGCTTAGAATGTTTTCCCTTCGTCTTATTCGCTCTGTCCCATTTTAGGACTAAGTCTCCTACTTCAAAATTCTTCTCTTTTTCCTTATGCTTGTCAAACCACCTTTTAACTATTTGCTGATGAGCAATGAACTTTGATTTTTCTTTCTCCCTTTCTTCTTCCAACATGAGAAGGGTATCCTCTAAAACCCTGAGCAAGCTAAAGAGATGGAATATATAGCCCATTCAGGAGAATGGCCTATTGTCTGTATATTAGAAAGTATGGGGAATTCCCTATAGATTCCTTGGGTGTTACTCTATTGGCCCATAATACATTATAAAGTTAACTATGCCAATTCCTATGGTTGTCTGCAACTATTTTCTTTAATATGCTCATCAGGTTCTTATTGATTGATTATGCCACTCCATCCCCTTGTGGATAGTCATTTGCAGAGTATCTGATTATGATTCCTTTGTCTAGAGAAAACTCTGTTAATAGGGTGGAAGAAAAGTAAGCAACATTATCAAAAATAAGAACATAAGGTATACCAAACCTTGTGATCATTTGTTGTTCTATGAATTGGATTACCACCTTTTCATTTACGTGACTCAGAGGGACAACCTCTGCCCATTTCATGACATAGTCCATGGCAGTTAGTATGCATTTATGTTGCTTTGAATAACTTGGTGTAATTTCTCCTATGAAATATAACCCTCATTGCTTGAATGGTATGGAGACGACCACAAGTTGGAGTGGGACAACTGTTCTCTTTTCCCTCCCCACGCTCATTTGACAAGTTTTATAGTTCATAGCATATGTGTGAGTGTCTCTAAATAGAGTAGGCCAATAATAGTCATCTCTCAGTATCTTGTGAGCAGTGGCATTCCCTACAAAGTGTCCACCTGTAGGACCATCATGGAGCTCCTTTATAACTATGTCTATGTCTTCATGTTAGACACATCTTAAAAGTACCCCATAATAATTAACGCGGAAGAGCACCAAATTTATGAGGCGATATTGTGTCGATTTTAGTCTGAGAGCTCTCCTTTCCTTAGGGTTTAGGTTTTCTAGGAAGGTCCGATCATGCAAGAGATAAGTTAGTTTCCCATACCAAGACTCCTTCCCTAGGGAAACATATAAAGCTTCACTACACCACAATGCCAATTCATTCTCCCACCCGAGGTCTTCATTTACTTGGTCCTGGGCTTTAGCGGCCAGTTTACACAATCCTTGTCCATTGACCATTTTGACAGGTTTTATATATAGATCAAATTCTTGGACCACTGCCATCCATTTCCCTCTTATTTCCCCCATCTCTTGCTGATTCAATAGGTATTGGACTATAGGATGAGGCACAATGACTTTGGTGTGGTTTTTTAAGATGTAAGATCTGAAATGTTTTACTTCCTTGTACACCACATAAGCCTGCTTGTCTATAGCAGGGTAATTTAGTTCGACCCCTTGGATATTAGTTCTCATAAATGAGACCGATGCCTCATTGTTGTCATCATCCTTATGAGTCAATACTACATCTAATGATTGGTCGGAGGTAAAAGTTTAGAGGAAAAAATCTCTGCTAAAGTCGGGACTTTGCAACACTGGAGCTTGAGATATTGCAGTCTTAATACTGTTGAAAGAAATTTTTCGTTTGTCATCCCACTTAAATTCAACATATTTGCGGATAATTTTTTGTAAGGGTTTGATAGTTTTAGTGAAATTGGGGGTGAACTTCCTCACAAAATTGATTTTCCAAAGAAGGATTGCATAGCCTTTCTATTGTGGGGTAAGGGAAGCTAAGCTATTTCCCTAATTCATTCCAGGTCTATGTGAATACCTGCTTGAGATATAATATGACCTAGTAGTTTCCCTTCCTTGACACCAAAGACAGTTTTCTTAGGGTTTAAAGATATAGCATATTTCCTACACCTTTCAAAAATATGGGTTAGGTGTTGGATGTGATCTTCTATGTTCTTTGAATATAGAGTCACATCGTCCAAATAAACTACTACACATTTGTTGATTAGTCCCCAAAACGCTACGCCCTTGGCCCTTTGGAAGGTTTCCCCTACATTGATTAAACCAAATGGCATGCATTTATAAGAAAAGGTTCCCCACTTGGTTCAGAAGGTAGTTTTCAATCGGTCTTCCTCTGAAACTAGAACTTGGTTATAACCTGAAAAACTGTCCAGCAGGGAAAAAACCTCAGAACCGGACACGATCTACAAGATTTGCTCCATCGGTGGGACTGAGTAGTTGTCCTTTTCATATGCTCTTTTGAGGTTTCTAAAATTCACACACAGGCAGATCTCCCTAGACATTTTCCTGACAGGAACCAAATTTTCTACCTAGGAAAAGTGTCTAACCTGAAAGATAATTTTATCATCTAGTAATTTCTTTAACTCCTGACACATGAGAGGCTCTCGATATGGGTGGTACTTCCAGATATTCTGTTGGAAGGGTTTTACTCTAGGTTTTAATGGGATTGTGTGTTGAATGATGCAAGTGTCGTAAGTCTTTAAATCTCGATAGGACCACACAAAATCATATTGATATTCTCTGAAAAGTTTGAGATAGGTTTTCCTTTCTTCTTAGATACTGTCTTGCCAAGATTTTTATTCTTAGGGTTCTCCGTGGTTCCTAGATTTATAGTCTCATACATGGGACATGAACTCCTTGTCTTTGTGTTTTTTGACCCTTTAGATCTTTCCCTTAAGTCAAAGAGGTTCTCCAAATTGGCTACCCATCTCAGTATCATGTGAAATTTGTCAGTTGAGTGATATGTTTCCCCTTTTTTTATCAGGATTTGTTTCTACTAGTTTCTCTTGAAATGTTTCATTGTCAATATCTAGGTCTTTAAAATTTTCCTAACTGGTTAAGAAGTTTATGATCTTTTCATCTCCTTCAAAGACCTTCCAATTAGAAATATTGTTGGGTACTGATGGTTTGTAGAGTATCTCCATAATGAACCGGGAGGCTTTGTAGTATTCTAAAGGGGATAGCCTCAAGGAGGTAGTGGCCAAGGAATCATCAAGATTATTCTTTGTTCTGGGGATCATTATAATGTTGAAGGATTCAAAATGTTCTATTATTCTTTGCACTTCCTGTTGATAATTCCTCAAGTGGGGAGAGTTGAAATGTATAGTATTTATTACTTGCCTAATGATGATTTCATAGTCTCAAAAAACCTTTAGTTATTTAACGTTTAATTCTATGGATTTGTTCAGCCCTTGCACCAAAGCTTCATACTCGATAGTGTTATTAGTGCATTCAAATTCTAGTCTACAGGACAAGAAATTTTGTTTCCTCTTTGGATCAATGAGGATACACCCAGCTCCTAACCCTTCTTGCCATTTAGACCAATCAAAGTACAAGGTCCATCCTTGTGAGAAAGGATCGACGACTTATCCATGCTTACTAACTTCTTCCTCTCCCCTTATTTTGTCTGGGGTTTCCAATAGAGGTTCTTGACAGAAGAGGGTTTATTCCGTAGTTGTCGGTACATTTTATTGAAAAGTCATTTCAGAGTTTTGAGTAACAGGAACATCATATGAGAGAGGGGAGAAATTATTGAAATTGAAGTCGCAGGAGTAGTTTCCTAGCACGAGGAAATCTGCTAGAGAGGGTTCGTTGAGGGCTTTTAAATCAGTGACAGTGTATTTTAGATATATTTCCCTATCGATCCTTATCATGTCTACATGCCCTTTTAATGGAAACCAAAGGTGATCCCAATCCATGCTAAAGTATCCATTCAACTTCTCGGACCAATCTCGACTAAGTAACAGTCTATAAGCTTCTGGTATATCTTCTACAATGATGTCAATTACTTAAACAATTTTTGGGTGTCTCCATTCTGATCATGACATCCTTGAGTTCTCCCATAACTTTCACTTGGGTTCTGTCTAATTGTATCACATGTTTATCTCTTTTGAGAGGGAATGCATTTAATTTATTGTATATAGATAATGACATAACATTAGAGGATTCTTGTTGGCCCTTGACCAAGCTTTGAGATATCCTTGGTCAAGTTTGACCTATTTTGGGATTTCAACAGCCTGTCGAAGGCGGAGTGCAAGACGAAGTAGAGATCGTGGGATCCTGACCCTTTTTGGGTCCTTTTGGGGATTTGAGATTATGTAATAGGTATGGGATGTCGGCCCATGGGTTTACCCATTTTTAGGCCTATTTTGTAAAGTATAAATAGATGCTAAGGCAATGTAGTGAGGATATAGAAGAGTTATGAATGACTAAGTGCTAGATCTATGTAATTGAAGGATTGTAAGTGCTTTGTGCATACTGTGTGAGACTTGTAGAGCTAAGTGCAAGTCATTGTAAGAGATTTTGGAAGGCTATGTGCTTAGATATACTTAGGGAAGAAGGATCTAGAGAGTTGTGTAGATATCCTATCATATACGGAGTAGGGTTTTGAGGCTCTGTGCATGTAACCTATTGAAGAAGATAATAAAGAAGAAGAGCTGGTGTACGTAGCCCCAGGGTGGGGGTGAACCATGTATATGTTGTGTTTCTCTTCTTTCTTGAATGTCTTGATGTGTTTATGTCTTTACTTGCTAAGTGCTTTGATATAGATAGATAGATCTATTTATGCTTTGTGCTAATGATGTATATGGATTTTAGATCTGACCTATGTGAATGTGCTTAGTGCTTGAATCTGCTAGATCTAATCTACCTCTCTATGATAAGTTCTTAGATACCTCAGATCTGGATGAATGATGTGATTCTCTGTTTTATCTGAGTATATAGTGGTTAAATATTGAAGAACTGTCGGTGCTAAGTTCTCTGTTAAGTATCAACATCACAGATCTATGTCCCAGCTAAGGTTGTAGACACCTGATTCCTGCAACCACCCATGCCTCTACCTCGGGTGAGACTTCATCTTCTTCGCAGGTGTTGCCAAAAGGGACGATATTTAGGATTTTTTTGATGCGCTGTTGTAGTGTTGAACCTTGGGTTTTCCACTATGCCAACAAATGCTTACATTGCCAGGAACTGTGAGTGTTGGGAACTACAGAAGAAGAAGCTTTGTGCAAAGATCCGTCCTGAAACTATGAAATCTCTGTGTGTAGATTTGTTTCCCTAGTATGTAGCATTCTACTTGATCTGTGAAGCTTTGTGCTAAAGAAAATAATTATGATCTGAAGAAAAGAGGTAATATCTGTAAGCTCTGTGCTCTGTTAAAGGTAAGAATAGTGAAAAGTTCTAGATCTAAAAGATTTTTACTTTGTAGAAGTAAGATAACTAGAAATTTTTGTTTATAAAGTATGGATCTAGGTATGTTTGATAGATTCTATCCTATCTTGAAAACTAAGGCACTAATAGAAGAAACAATGTTTGATATATGTAGATCTGATAAGAATAGTGAAAGATATGTTATAACTATGCATAGAAATAATGTTTGGACTAACAAGTGGATGTAGGAACATAGAAATAAATGTTTGAAGGTTAGATACTGTGACCTAGCATGCAGTATAGAAAGAGTTGGGAATCATTTAAAAGAAAGAGAGGATTAAGACTCTATTACAGTTGCAGAAATCCGAGACATCTTGCTAAGGAATGCCTTGGGAGACGACCTGGTTGTCTTTGTTGCAAAGCTATGGACCATGAAGTATTGGATTTCCCTAGAATGATTGCTAGACTTGAAGGAATGAACATGAGACAAGAAAACCCTAAGGAAGATCCAGAAATGGAAGAACCCCAGAAAGAATCGGAGAAAGTATTGTTAGAGATAAAAGAAACCATGAATAATCACCAACATGTCAGTTTATCAGAGATCTTCAAAGAAAAATAATTCCTTGAAGCAAGAATAGGAGACTCTGACATTGACTGTGTTTTGGATGAGGAAACACAGGTGAATGCCATGATAGAAATAACTTGGGAACTTTTAGGGAATCCTGTTATGACTCATTCATTGGGAGGACTAGGTCTATTTAGAGGAAAGATGATAAACCTATGTGGAAAGATCACCCAGATATTTATGAATGCCAATGGGACTTCGACAGAGAAAGATTTTGAGATTATTAAATTTTTTGAGAACAACGCCCCATTTACCATGTTACTAGGAAAACCTTGGATTGAAAGAAATCAGGCCAGAAGGAAGGAAGAAGAAGAAGTTTTAGCGTAGAAGAAGCAAGAGTTAAAATATTTCATGACTAGAAGGATCACACAGTTAATTGAAGAACAAAAGAACAGATCGAAGTTATTTAACACCAGAGACTCGGATGTCGAAGTTGCAAGAACACTAGAAGACCCATAGAAGATTGAAGTACCTATTCCAGCTAAAGAATAAGTATCACCCTCGAATATTAGGAAAGAATCTCAACAACATGGAGTAACTATGCCAAAAGAAGATAAGAATCAAAATGGAAAAATACATCCCGAGGCGAATCTCACTGGAAAGAAAGCTAGAAAACTAAGTAAGAAGAGAGATAAGATCGACAAGTTACAGAAGGTTCCAGAGGGAACTTCGTAGAAGGAAAATTTTCAAAATTGGAGCTTTGTCGGGATAACATAGCAACGTCACATGGCACTTCTCCATAGAAAATAAATATAGTCATTGGGACCAATATAATCATTCGGTAGACCCCCCTAAATGGGTAGAAAGGAATTTATGGTTTGCCACTAGACCGTTGGACCGAGCCATAATGGACAAAACATAGTTAATGAAGGCTTCTCAAGCACGAGCGGATGAACATAAAGAGCAACTCCAGTCATATTACAAAATCACAGAAGAAGACCTTGAGGAGATCACCAAGGAATGGTCCACTGACCTCCTTATCCCCGCCAACCCCACAAAGATATTTGATATTGATAGCCCAAAGGACACTCATAAAGAACAAAACACACTCGAAACCAGCAGACAGAAGAAGACTGAGGAGGTCCAAAACTTAAGCACTACCTCAGGGAAGACTGCTTCCATGTCACCTGACCGAGGGGGTGGTGATGAAGTAGAAGTTGAACAGACACTAGGCGAAGTAACACCACCCAGAGACAAGGTTGACCCTTTGAAGAAGAGGAAGGTTTCTCCCCTAAAACCCTCTTTCTAGAAGAAATCGAAAACCACCATGACCAAGATGCAAACTGTCCTCACCTCCGATGACTTTGACTTCATCATAATAGCCCTAAGTGATGCTTCACTGGAGATAACAGAGAAACAAGGAGCGAAGAAGGAAGAAATGTATGATAGGATTGAAGTCGAACTTCGAGGGGTACAAAAGACCCTTCAGTCTAGTCGCAGAGTCTCCACTGTGCCTCTACCATCGGGAGAACTAGAGTTGGGAGATGAGCCAGCCCAACTCCATTGACTAGCTGATACAGTCGAAGTTCGCCTTCGACGAGCATAAGAGGACACAAAAAGCACCACCTAGGCTTTGACGCAAGTACAAAGAGTACTTGTAGAACAACGCCGAGCTGTAAACTAGGAAAATATTGATCTCTAAGCAAAGTTTGATGAAGAAAAACCACAACTACATAAAGGAAAAGAACAATTGCTCATGGAGAAACTCAAAGTGAAAGAAGCAGTGAGCAGAGCACTTTGTTCTGTGATAGTCATAGAAAAAAGGGAAGAGGACCGAGTCACGAAGCAAGTTGAGAATCTCATAGAAGTTATCCAGCAACTACAACAATGCATCACAGACTTAGAGCTCCATGCAATTCCCGAAACCCCACAGGATGTAAGGGATCAAAGAGAAGCAACTGCTTGAAGCACAATTGAGAGAATAAAATCCCTTGCTATGGAATGTAAGAAACTCACT
>SNQJ01S0044112.1:50012-75890 GCA_010110895.2 Picea sitchensis
TCATCTTGGACTTGAACATTTAAGTGGGGTAAAAGGAGGTTGCCCCCTCGAAGAGGCTTATTATATGAAATTATCTCTTTTTCAAGGCGTTGAGTACTTTTGCTGAGGTTTTTATATGTTATATTGATGTTTGGTTCTTAACACATCTTGAAACTCACCTCTCAAAAACACTATGGCCTATGTGGAGTCTTGATAGTATTTCACCAATTGGCACAGATCCTCCAATGCCTTTAGCGCAATGACTGGTTCCTCTTCATCTTTCCTCACTCTATCCAGGGTGGAATCTGTGATAGCCATCCCTATGCTGATAAGCTCAGACGTCTTGGCATGCTCTATGCTGATCAATTTCTCCTTTGTAGTGATGAGGATCGAACTGTCCAACATAAGGCTCCTCTTCTTAGTGGTTCTCTTAATGATGTCTTTCCTCTTTTGATCATAGCTGATTTCTTGTGTATCAGAGACCTCATCAATAGGTTCATGGATTTGTTGTTCTCCCCAAGTTAGAGTATTTCCTAGGCTCTCGACTGTGTATATGTGTTAAAGGTTGGGTTCCTGAGCATATTCTATATGTCTCGATGGCTCGGTCTCTAGTTGTTTCTCATCGGGTGGTAAGTCATCAACCAAAAATAAGGAATCTGGGGCAGGTTCGATACTTACTTGATGATCAGTTGTTGAAATGTGGATTTCTTATTGTGGAATCTCTTCTTCTCATTTTCCTGATCCTAGATCATCCCTTGAGTTGTCCATTGGGGTTATCATTATGTTGAGTGGCTCAGTGTCTAAGGTTATTTCCGCCTCATGCTCGATCTGCAGATGACTCTGAACTGGAGCATCGGGACCAAAGGTGGATGCTCTCTCAAGTTATTTATCCTCTGTAATTTTCACTAGAGTGACCAAGGACACCTCTGAACTCTCCTCATAATCGCATATGGTTATAAGATAGAATAAGGTATTTGGTACACCTATTCTCCCTGATGTCCTCGCTATCTCGGGCTGGGTTGACATTTCCCCTGGTGATCTAATCCATGGTGGTGGCACTTCAGGGTTTTCTAAGCCAGTGATTTCTTCAAGTTGCATCGATTCTAGGCCACTTGGTTCTCCTTGGCTTTCAATTGGGTCATCAACAGGAATCCTTGTCATTTCTATCATACCAGGATCATTTTGTAATTGATCAATGATTCTATGTGCCCCTTCTAGCAAGATAAATCCCCTTCTCTATGCCTCTGTTGTCTCTTCTGCTTTGATTTCTTCCTTGGCTCCGAGGACCTCTTGATTGGACTACTCTATTGTTTCCACATGTTCATCCATGCTCATGGCCTTGAAACTGGTCATGTTTGGGTTGGATATCCTCTGCACCACCTCATCCCAGTCCTGGGTGCATTCTATGGAAATTTCATCATCAAACTTATCATGAGCATACAGAAAATAGGACGATACATGTGAAGCATGTTGGAGGACCATGCCTTTAGGGTCGTGCTTGTGGAATCAACCTGTTGGGAACCTGAATTCCAATTGGCTAAGCCCTTCTTGTTTTGCTTGAGCAGTATCCTTCACCAGATATAACCCCGCATGGAAACCACAAGGTATGAAATCCCTCTTCTTGTCCTTGACTAATGTGGCGTTGTATCCCTACAAGATAGTATGATAGAAGATTTATCCCACAACGAGCCGGTCTGGGACATGAATAGGTAGGAGATGTGGTGCTTTGATGGTCCCGAACACTCTGATTTAGGTTGAGAATTCATCTAAATACCAATTCCATACCTTTGCTACCATTTTCTTGGCTACTGTAGATAATATTGGACATTCTTTCTTGAAAATAATAAAATGAATACGGGCGATGAATTCATTGCAGATGAGTGCATAATATTTCTTGTACTTGTTCTCCCATAGTATGATGAAGTAGACATGGACCCATAGCTTCACAACATGCCAGCTTAAATTCATGTTGGCGAAGACATTCCTTACGTACATGACATCGAGAAGGTACGAGGTCATGTAGAAAGTGGGTGCCTCCCCTTCTTTCGACGTCTGTGCCTGTTGTACACAGATTATTAATTGTTTTGATATTATCACTCCCCAATTGAAGTTTCTCCTGAAGATCACCACTGTGTATTCCAACAACATCCATGCTTCAAAAAAATTGGAGCAGTCCTTTTCTCCATATAACCGACAGATGAGAGCCATCAAATAGATGTATGGCTCTCTCAGGTTAATTGTCCCATACCATCCATTTATCCAGTTAGTGAAATTCTTGTCTTCCTTCCACCAAGAGGTCGTTAACTGGATGGTGTGAAGGAATACATAGAACTTCACCATGATGTCCATGTTGAGCCACTCCTCTCGGTCCCTGAGCTTGTAGTATTTTTGGACTTCTGTCGAGAGGAAAAATCTAACACATCCACCATTCTCATAATTCATCAAGCACTTATGCCCATCCCTATGGTCTATGAGCCATTTCAGAACCTCTATGCAAGGAAAAACTAGGGTTCTTATTGCCACCATGTGTAAATACAATCGTCGGATGTTCGAGAACACCTGGTCATTGAGCGCCCTCACATCTGGGTCATTGCGTGGGATATACTTTGGGTATTCTTCTCAGCTAATTCTGTTGAACAGATCCCCCCACTGTGGGACCATTACTTTGGATCCAATGCTTGATTTTGTATCACCGAAGGCTAGAGGCTGGACAAAACATTTCTTTGTTGATGTTTTAATGACAGGCTCCGACCTGGGAGCATACTCCAACTTCCTTGCAGTCCCTGGAGAGGAACCTTAGTCTATTTCAGCTTCTTTTAGTTTGGGTGCCCTTGGTGAGCAACTAGTGGTTGGCTTTCTTAGAAACATCTTTCCTGCAAATAGAGCATAGTTTAGAGATTGTGCAAGAAAAATGGATGCATATATTACGGCCAATGAATTGAAAAACTTGAATACATACCTATGCAGCTTGTTAAACCTAGTTATGATAATCAGAGGGTCGGTATAGTCTCAAGACATTTTCTTTGCTCCTTTGGATGCTCTTGAATTCAACTTATGAGCAAAATGAATTTGTTCAAAACCTATCTAGATATTTAAACAGGAATGAACTTACCTTGTCGCATTAGCCATTCAATTCAGGTATAAGTTTAATTTCATTAAATCTGCCACCAGATCTTCAAAGATGTTTAAACTTAATTTCATCATGGGTTGACGAAGAGGGCGATAAAGTGGTATATCGGTGATTTCAAATTGTTGTTGTATAATTGGCACACAAGGTAGCAACAAATGTGGGATCAGGCATTAACTGGTCTATTAAATGTCCAAGTACGATTGTATCTTATGCCACGAACGTCCCATCGTTTCGCTAGTTTAGTTGGTGTATCAGGGGTTGGGATTTTGATTCAAATGCTTTTGTTGATATCTTCTTTCTAAAGCTCTGATGCAGATCAATCTTTCCATACATAGCTAATGTGGAAAAGTTTACGAGGAGGCGTGACTAAGACATAGGGAACCTAAAAAATGGCTCAGGATGAAACTAGGCTGTACCACCCCTTTACATTGTAAGGACACATGGCATGAGACTGTTGACTTCATTTTCTCGTGTTAATAAGAATCAATACTTTCTTTAAGCTATACATTCTAAAATCCAATCCTATCTTGTTGATGCTGAAAAGTATCAAGGATCGACGATCAACGATAAACCTACCCAATTTCTCTCAGATCGACTCTCTTGACAAAGTCCCGATGTCGAAAACATGTCGATGATCGATGATCGAAAATATGTTTGTCACAGAAAAATGATTGTTTTAACTTTTCTAGATTTCCCCGACCTCGATAAATTGCATCGGTCATTAGCTATCAATAATTTCTTTATGTCCTTCATTAATATCTATTCTTCCTGTATTTTTCCGATGCCGAAGGGAATTGATTATCTCTTGAAACTTCATGTGAATAACTTATGCAAACCAACTCTGCCTTCTATCGATGCCGATGGGGATAGTCGCTTGACAACTATTGTAACTGTGTGGTTACTTTACTTGCTTGAATATTTTTCCGATGCCGAACCTAAGCACATCAGGTGTAGTGTTAGTTGTCGATTCTTAATTCAGGTGTCAAGTTCTTTTAGACATGAGGTTTCACAAGTTCAAACAAACCTGACTTGATGATAAGAGTCATGAAAAAAAACAATGATAAAACACTTTCCAAAGTGAAATCGATTCAGATAGTGAAGAAAACAAGTGGTACCCAAAAAGTGATAAAATTTCATAAGTCTTTTAGGGTGTGTTGAATTCTCAACAAGTGTGATGCCTTTGAGATCAATTTATAACTTGATGGGCTAGTGATTAGAGCCTCCACTTGGGAGAATAGAGGCTGATAGGTGCAAGTTGGTAGCATGAGAGATTCAAAGACCAAAAATTGGTCCATCCTGGAGGCCACTTGATTATCTTCTCCCCATCATTTTTTCTAGGTGTGCAATCCATTAATAGTTTCTTCATCAACCATATGAAGAGTACTAATGGTTTCACTTAGCTTATGAGAATACCTGTCAAGCTTCTAGTGCCTCATTTCTTTTCAATAAGGGAGGTGATAATGTTGAAGTCTCCTTCGGTTAGCTAATGGTTGTTATCAATGATGCAACTGAGGGCCTAGATTGAGCTTAGGAAAACGAGTTTATCAAGGATTATTTGAGGACCATAGACAATGGTAAGGTAGCTAGAATTTGAGCAGCCAATTAGTTGTAATCCATATGAGAGAGAACGATGGGTGGAGAATAAATTGGACAAGGAGATTTATGAAGGGTTCCATAAGAATGTTAGGCCTCCCACCATATCTAATGCATCAACCATTGTTACATGCAATCCTGACTAGATTTTGGGGGTCATAGAAAAATGAGATTGCTATGGCATTTGGTGGATGTGAACTATTGAAGGATTGAAGGATGGAGTGTGGATCATGAAGTTCACATCCAACTGCAATGGATTGAAGATCCATGTCAGTGAGGTCCATATCGTCTATGTTCTCTTAATTAATTTGATAAGGAATGCCTTCCTTCATTTACTCCTCCCTATCAGCCAACTCCATAGGATTTTGGTCCATATTATTTTGGCACTTATCATTTTCATCGGCACTGTTGGATTCACTGGGATATTTCCTTTGTTGAGTTTAATTTAAAGGGGAGTTGTTGGAGTCTTCCTCACTTTACAATAATGCCTCATAAGCATTGCTCATTCTGATGTCTTTTCCAAATTGTGTGTTGGGGGGCGGGGGGGGGGAAGGGAGCAGTGTATCATCTAGGTTGTCTTATTTTTAGAACTTGATCAAATCCATCTGCATATTTTGAGGGGGCGGGGTGGCCTTGTTTGTGGTGGCACATTTAGAAGGAAATACCAAAAGAGGTGGCCATGCTCATGGCACTTTCGACAATGTAAGGGAATATGTTCATAGTCGATTGCTTGCACTATCGGCCCTTTCGACAACACCTATGAAGAATATGAAGTCTCACCCAAGGTAGAGGTAGGGGTGGTTGCAGGACTCATTTGTCTACAACCTTAGCTGGGACACAGATTTGTGATTCTAACACCTAGCAAACACTTTAGCATAGATCATTCATCAATATTTAACCCTCATGGCACTCCATAGATGGCACAGAGAATCACAGAATTCACTTATATCTAGGTTAAGTTAGCACTTAGCAATAAACAAATAGGTCTAGCACTCAACACTTTCATATATGTTAGATCTACATCCATACATCTAAGAAGCACAAAGCAAATTAGATCTATCTAAGTATATCATAGAAAAGCACATAGCATAATCATATCAAAGCACAACACCTGGAAAGAGACAAACACATTAGATCGAGGCACCGAGAACAACACACGGGTTTACCGTGGTTCACCCCCACCCTGGGGCTACGTCCACAAAGTCTTCTAATTCTTTATTAGCTTTGGTCAATCTGGTTACAACACATAGCTCAAATTTGTACTCTGCATAGGACAGGAGATCTGCGTGCACCTCGCCAGATCCTCCTTCCCTAAGTATATTTAGCAAAAAGCCTTCTTACAATCCATGCACTCAACACTTACAACACTTGCACATAGCTTTGCAAGTCAGTCACATAGTATACACAAAGACTTTACTAGCACTTGTCTTATTCACTTCTCTTACATTGCCTAGCTACTTATTTATACTTTACAAAATAGGCCTAAAACATGGGTACAGCCATGGGCCGACATCCCATACCCAATACATTAACCCAAAACCCTAAAAGAGGCCCAAAGTGGACCGAGATCCCATGATCTCTACTTCACCTGCCGCTCCATCTTTGACAGGGTGTCGAAGTCCAAAATGGTCAAATATGACCAAGTGTTCCTCAAATATTGGTCAAGGGCCAACAAGCCCCCAACACTCACCTGTGACTCATCCTGAGTAACTCTAGTCTGATCAATTCTACCTCAAATGGCTCGATCTTGGCTTGAGCTACTTCGACCTACTACAGTGTGACAACCTCTTACTTAGTGAACTCTTGGATCACTGTGTTGTTGATTGGTCCTTCCAGGCATTGTTCTATGGTGATGAAAACTTGTTCAAGATCGACTCCCTGGCTTTCAATTTCAGTGAACATTTGGCATTCCTTTTCTTGGTTTGGCTGAAGTCGTTGGGAGACTTCCATCACTTTACTTTGCAATGTGTGTACCTGTTATTGGGCGGTGTGTTGTTCTGGAAATATCTTCATACATTCGACTGGGGTCAAGGCCTTCAACTATGCCTGTAGCATATCTGCATGCTGCTTTGCTTCTTGGGACTGTGCCTCTAATGCCTGCAACTCAGGATTCTCTCCGAGGTTCTCGTAAGTATGGGTGCTTCTGGTGCTCATCTACTTGTATTCCAAGGAAAAGGTTTTTAATCAGCCGACTGCACTCCGTGCAGTTGCCTCCCTTAGGTCTCTTACTTCTTGAGGAGTCTCAGGCATGGTATGAAGTTCTAGATCTACAATGCACTGTTGAAGTTGTTGGATTACTTCTTCCAGTTGTGCCACCTATTTTTGGACGCATTCTTCAATATTTAATTCGATGACCATCAAAGAGTGAAGTGCTTTGTGAACCCTTTCCTGTACTTCAAGTTTCTCTGCTAGTAACTGGTCCTTGCTCTGCTATAACTATTCTTTTTCTTCCTCCCACTTCGCTTCCAGGGAAATTTTTTCCCGTTCTTCCCTACTCTGTTGTTCTAGAAGTTTGTTTTGTACTTGTGTCAAATCTTGAGTGGCTTGCTTTGTGTCTTCTTGAGCTTGCCAAAGGCGAGCTTCGACTTTATTGGCGATCTGGTGTAATTGAGTGGGCTCATCACCTGTTCCTGCTATTTTAGTTGTCAAGGGAGCCATAGAAACTGCTCGGCTGGAATGGAGTGCCTACTGCACTTCTTGAAGTTCACCCTTGATTCGACTGAATACCTCCTCCTATTTCGCTTCTTGCTTTTTTGTGATTTCTAGTGAAGCATCATTCAGTGCATCGATTAAGAAGTCAAAGTCATCCAATGTGAGGGTAGTATTAAACATAGTCCAGGTGGCCTTAGTTTTCTTTTGGGATGAGGGATTTGGTGGGGTAAGCTTCCTTTTCTTGGAGGGATCCTCCTCCTCTCCAGGTGGAGTAACCTTGCCTTTGTTTTGCTCAAATTTTGTGCCCCCTAGTTCTTCACCATCATCTCCCTGCATAGGTGATATCGAAGTAGTCTTCGTGGATGTGCTATGGACTTCTAGAACTTCTTCATCCTTCTTAGTATTGCTCGGTCTAGGTGTATCTGGCATAGATTCAGGGCTATCTACATTAGACATCTCTGTGGGGTCTGTTGCAACAAGGAGGTCCGCTGACCATTCCTTGGTAATCTACTCCAAGTCTTATTCTGTTAACTTGTAGTATGACTAGAGCTAATGTATATGCTCATTAGCACACGCTCTGATATAGGTGAAGTGGTGGTCCGTGCTGAATTGTATCAAAGATCTAAACCTATCAAGTGTGTTCGGGGTGAGGCACGGTGTAGAATGGATTGCATTTTTCAATTGGTTGTAATAGGCATGGAAGACAACATTGGACTGCCACTGCTTGTTCATGTCGCTGGAGTACCACAACGTACAGAACTTCGTGACCAGTGGTTCGAAGGGTTTAATCTCTGGAAAAGTGGCACCTTCTGGTAGCTTCCATGTGATGAAAGCGATTAGTATGAGAAACCAACTAAAGTGGAACTCATACCCATTCTCTTGCACTTCTCTGCAATCAAGCTCTAGCTAGTTGACCAGGTACTGCACCCAGTTCATCTGTAGTCCCTCGACGCACTTCTCTGCGAGGTCAACTATGAATCCAGTCACTTGTGTTGGTCTGTTTTTGCGAACTATCTTGCCTGCAATCAGCTGATAGGAAAGGCACACTGCGCCACTCTGGATAGAGGCTACCTTGTAGCCTCGCGTTCCTTTCACGACAACGCCATAAGTTTCTTTTATTCGCTGAGTGAGAGAATGATCTGTGGTATTTTTGGGATAAAACTCTCGTGGGTCGAGGCCCTGAATAATAAGTCCTGTTATATGATTGATCAAGGTCGGATCCACAGTGATGCGATGGTCTAACCATAAGTATCCTCTGTGGTAGTAGGACAAAAACAACTTGACGCATGCGTTGACTTCCTGGTGTATGTCGAAGTGTGAGATCTTCATTACATTAAGAAGTGTGGACTGCGTGAGGTTCTGGGTCCATGACTACAGGAAAATATTAGAATTTTTTCCTTTGGTCCTAGTTAAGTACTTATGCAGGGCTAACATGCTATAAACTTTATGATCTCAAAGGTTAAAATAACTAAATTTCAGTGTCGTGAGCTTATCCTGGTTAGCACGAACTGCACACACCCCTTTTGGAAGGTACACGGTGATCAAAGTGTACTCGAAGTCGTGAGGTACACTGTCATAGTTGATGGTACCACTTAGAGGTGGTATGTAAGTAGGTAGAATGTGTGGGATAAGATTGGCATTTGCGATGTCATCCCTGTGCTTGGTCAATTTCTCATCGGTCGGTCGGGATGGACCAACGCGAGCAGTGGAAGGGGAGACCTGGAGTCCTCTTATTGACAATGCTTGAACTCCTGTAGATAATCCTCACTTCGACATGACTCTATCAGTCATTAAGTCAATCAAAACTTCTTCAACTACGTTCTCAGCAGCGCTGATCTCGTTCGACATACAAGCTTGGATCAACTAGCTCGGGTGTGAAATGAATTCATAGACTACAGTGAACAGTATGGGAACAAGGTAATGATCACAGGGTGAAGTAATCTCAGGTTTCGAGCTCAAATTATCACTTAGCAAAAAGTATTCTCGGTGCATGGCGTGATGGACTAAGTATGGAAACTTAGCAACGGTCTGCTTGCAATGGGTATGAGGCTGCATTAACTTATGTTTTGTTCATTATGGCACGGTTGAATGGTCTAGTGATGAACCATAAATGCTTTTCGATCTGTTCATAGTGGCAGTCGAACAGTTATATCGGCTTCCAACAGCTATATTGCTTCAACATGGAGAAGTGACCTATGCCATTGTTCTGATATCTTGACGAAGTTTGAATTCTCCAAGTTTTCCTTCTGGGTGGCTCCCTCTGGAATATTTTGTAGCTTGTTAATCTTATCTCTCTTTTTACTTAGCTTCCTAGCCTTCTTTCCAATGAGATTCGCCTTGGTCATTCCCTTCCCATTCTGATTCTTATTTTCCTTTGACATAGTTACTTTGCCCTGCTGAGATTCTCTTCTAAGACTCGGGGGTAATACTTCTTCTATATCTGAGAAAAATACTTCAATCTTCTATGAGTCCTCTAATTCTCTTACAACTTTGACATCTTGGCTTCTAGTGTCAAACAACTTTGATTTTCTTTCTTATTCTTCAATCAACTGCGCGATCCTTCTAGTCATGAAATCTTTTAACTCTTGTCTCTGCTTTTCTAAAACTTCTTCTTCTTCCTTCTTTCTAGACTGATCTCTATCAACCCAAGGTTTTCCTAGTAACATGGTAAACAGGGTGTTGTCCTCAATAAATTTGATATTCTCAAAATTTTCCTTTGTTGAAGTTCCCTTGATTGTCACATGTATCTGAGCAAGCCTTCCACATAACATCATCAGTTTTCCTCTGAATAACCCTATTCCTCCTAATGAAGGGATCATAGCAGGCTTCCCTATATCTTCCTAAGTTCTTTCTGGCATAATGTTCACTTGTGTTTCTTCATCAAGAATACAGCCAATGTCAAAGTCCCCTATTCTGGCTTCAATTTTCTCCTTTTCTTTGAAGAACACAGGTAACCAGACATCTTTATGTTCCCTCAGGGTTTTTTTCATCTGTATTATTACTTTCTCTGATTCTTGCTGGGGTTCTTCTATAATCTTAGTCTCTTGGTCTCCTTCAAGGTTTGCTTGCTCCATATTCATCTTTTCAAGTCTAGCAATCATTCTAGGGCAATCTAGTACTTCATGGTCCATAGCCTTACAACAAATGCAACTAGGTTTTCTCCCAGGGAATTCCTTAGCAATATGTCCTGGTCTTCTGCAACTGTAACAAAGAGTTAATCTTATATTTCTCTTCAATGATCCCCAACTCTTCTTGTACTATGATTTAGGATCATAATGGCTAGCCTGCAAAAATTTATTTATAGGATCCTGCATCCATTTGTTAGTCCAAACATTCTTTCTATGCATAGGTATAACATATCTATCATTATACTTATCAAATCTATTCATATCAAAATTTCTTTCAGCTATCAATTCCATATTTTTGAAGCTAGGATAGAATCTATCAATCAAACCTAGATCCATGCTCTAGAAACAAAAAAAAATTCACTTATCTCACTTCTACATAGCACAAATCTTCCAGATCTAAGAACTTTTGACTATTCTTACCTTTATTAGAGCACAGAGTGTTCAGATATCCCTTCTTTTCTTTCGATCTGATCTTCCTTTCTTCAGATCTGACCTTATTCCAGGCACAAAGCTTCACAGGTTGAGTAAAAAGCTACGCACTAGGGAAATAGATCTACACACAGAGCTTCCTTTTGCACAAAGTTTCTTCTTCCTCAGTTCCCAACAATCATAGTTTCATGTCCCAACAATGGAACCATTTTTTGGCATAGGGGCAGACCCGAGGTTCAATGCTTCAACAACGCACCAAAAAAACCCTAACTACCGGCCCTTTCAGCAACACCTATGAAGAAGATGAAGTCTCACCCGAGGTAGAGGTAAGGGTGGCTGCAGGCCTCAGGTGTCTGCAACCTTAGCTGGGACACAAATCTCTGATTCTAACACTTAGCAAAAACTTTAGAATAGATCATTCATCAATGTTTAACCCTCATGGAACTCCATAGATGGCACAGAGAATCGCAAAATTCACTTAGATCTAGGTTAAGTTAGCACATAGAAACAACAAAATAGGTCTAGCACTCAACACTTTCATATATGTCAGATCTACATCCATACTTATAAGAAACACAAATCAAAGTAGATCTATCTAAGTATATCATATAAAAGCACATAACATAATCATATCAAAGCACAACACATGGAAAGAGACAAACACATTAGATCGAGGAACCAAGCACAACACACAGGTTTACCATGGTTCACCCCCACCCTGGGGTTATGTCCACAAAGTCTTCTTCTTGTTTATTAGCTTTGGCCAATCTGGTTACAGTACAGAGATCAAACTTTTACTCCACATAGGACAAGATATCTGCGCGCACCTCGCTAGATCCTCCTTCCCTGAGTAGATTTAGCACAAAGCCTTCTTACAATCCATGCACTCAGCACTTACAACACTTTCACTTAATTCTGCAAGTCGGTCACACAGTATACACAAAGCCTTTACTAGCACTTAGCTTATTCACTTCTCTTGCATTGCCTAGCTACTTATTTATACTTTACAACATAGGCCTAAAACATGGGTAAACCCATGGGCTGACATCGCATTCCCATTACATTAACCCAAAACCCTAAAAGAGGCCCAAAGTGGACCGAGATCTCATGATCTCTGCTTCGCCTACCGCTCCATCTTTGATAGGGTGTCGAAGTCCAAAATGGTCAAATATGACCAAGTGTTCCTCAAAGCTTGGTCAAGGGCCAATAGTACTTCATAGAAATCTTCTTTTTTTTCAGTTGAATCGTGTTGATTTTTGTAGTTTCAGTTAGGTATTCTCACATTCCCTAGGTGTTGGTCATGTAGAAATCATTGTGGGAACCACATTACACTCTTCGTTTGGAGAAAACTACCATTGGTATGAAACTGGGGCTTCATGGGTTTGGTGGTGGGATTTATGGGCTTGTGTTGGGGCTTCACACTCACAAGGAAATCCTAGTTTGATTTTGACTTATGGAGGGGATTCCATGTTAACCCCTAAGGATTGTATATAAAGAAGAGAGGTCATTGTGACATTACACATCATGTAGTATTTGTGGAGACATGATGGAGCTAGCATAAGTGAGTCTACACTTTTTTATAAAAATAGGATCACAAAGAAATAAAATAAAAAACAGATACGGAAATAAAGCATAGAATATACACAATACAATAGAGACACAAATATACATGCTTCACCTAGTGTGGGATACGTCCATCGGATAAATTACCAGGTACTTCCATTTTATTATCTAGCGAAATGAAGGGATAAAACTTACAACATGCCCGTTGTAACTTCCTCTTCTTTCCCTCATAGTCTCCTCCCTCAGAATACAATATTCACTATCACTTACCACCGCAATACAATTCCCTCATAAAATATGGTTTCCTTCTAGGGAAAAAATCCCTAGCATAAATTCTACCATTAGATCCGCGACCTTATAATGAATGGTCTAGATTGACAATGAAATTATAATATTTTACAAGGCAAATTTTCCCAAAATTTCTCTTTGGGGGCACTGCTACTGAATCCCCCTCCAGGGGGGGAATCCATTAATTGTTGCCACCCCCTTGGACCCCCATGATGACAATAGTGGGGGGGGAAATCTCCCCCACACCCCCTGTTAAGAAATGGGATCCAAGCATGGCTGAAACAAATCTTTGAATCAAGAAGATAATCAGTCTCCATAACCAACACACTTGTACTAGGAGGCTTGGTGATCTCAGCAAAGGGAAAGTGTGCAAGATGGTGAATCTAGCCCAGGAAAGAGAAACAAATAAGGTCACATGTGTGAGGAAAGAGAAACAAATAAGGTCACATGATTTGCAATGGGACAAATCGTGTATATACATAGGTCACTAGTGTGATGAATCACATATATACACAAGTCATAGGTGTGATGAATTGTGTATATACCTGGGTCACAGGTGCAACTAATCATGTATATGTGCAGGTCATAGGTGCGATGAACCATGTATATACATAGGTCACATGCAAGGTGAATCACGTATATACACAGGTTGCAAGAAGGTGAACGGTGCATATACGCAAGTTGCAAGAAGGTGAATCACATATCTGATTTTCTGGGTAGGTACAAATATGTACAGGCTGAGAGGTGATGTTAGTAGGTTGTACAGGTGGTCTACAATTGATTTTTGGGAAAAAGGATATTTCCAGGGATATTGTTGAGGTTTGGTTTTCTGATTTGTATGGTTATTGGAGAACAAGGTTGTTCTTATTTTTTGTGACTTTGGAGGACAAGGTTGTCCTCAGATTTTGGTGATATTGTATTGGCTGGGAGGGTTGGTTTTTCCCTCAGGATTTATCATGATAACAATATTACAAAACTTAAATAGTGTATCATGTGTATTGATGATTCATCTCTGATATTTTTGTTTTCACTGCATATGTTTTCAATCAAAAAAATTTAGTGCAAAATTGTTCAATGCTAATAGCTATTGTTTTACTGTTAGATCACTAGGAAGTAATTTTCAGATCTGAGAATTAGTCACATAAAATTTCATGTGAAAATTGACATGGTATCATAGCTTGGAATTTAAAGAGAATGGGATCATCTTTGAGACACATTTTTGGATACAACATTGGAGGAGTGTTGTTCTTGTTCCTAACAGGTCACTGGTGATAGCTCTAAAAGGGAGTTATAGTGACAGTTGTAGTTCACGATAGGTTAGATGGTCTCTGGTTTGAAACATGGAGTAGATTGTCTAGACAAGGAGTTGTGGACTATTGCAACTTGGTGGTGTGGCAGATTGGGAGTTTTGGTGGATTGGCGAAGAGGCTAGATCAAAAATGTATGTTTTTTAGCAGATTTCCAAACCTGTGGATGGACTCCCGATGTATTTTCATGGTGAGTTACAATGGGTGCAACTCAAGTGCTTTGGCATGGATGAGATGACTTCAGGAATTTGTAAGGTCAATGAGATAGAGTCTTCATTAGGCTGGAGAGTTTCACATTGTCAAGGTATGACAATGTATGTGGTATTTGACCCAGGAGGATGAGCACACTTTCAGAGATGAGTTGTGGTGGTCTAGAGTTGACTAGAATGAGTGTCCAACTATAGCTTGCGACTATTCGTATGAGGACATAGGATCAGTGGTAGCATGTGTAGACACATAGAGTTTTTGGTGACTTGGATAATGGGCTTGGATAGAATTTCATTGGATGTTCATGACTTGGATTAGAATGATGCATGCCTTGGAGGATTGCATGGTTATTATATAGTGGGAACCATCGACACATGACAGGGGCTCAAGATTTGTTTTTGAGTTTCACAATTTCTAACTTAGATATGTATGAGGAGCTTGGTAGGAGGACCAAGCATGTAATATAGGGATCTGGAGCAATGGTATTCTAGATGGATTTAGGGGATGTGTTATGACTGGGAAATTTTCTATGGGTGTCAAGAGCGTGTTCTCAGCCACAGGGATTGAGGAGTAGGACTGTACAATATTGATTTGGGATGGAAAGGTGTTATTGGATGTTGAGTTGGTCTTCCTAGGCCTTGGGAACCTTGTGTGATGGGGATTTGTGCATGAGATACATTGCCAAGGTTTGATAGGATATGGACTAATTGTGTCCAGGAGGAGACTTAGTTGATGCCCAGGGATGATATGGATGGATTGGTGTTGTTTATGGAAAGATTATCTAGCTTCATATCAACAGTGATTCTTGGAGTTAGGGAGTAAAACCTATATAAGATAAGGGGCCATCCTGTGTGTGATGTGACCAATAGGAGTAGAGAGAAAAATGAGGAGGAGAAGGTGGCTCCACCAGTGTTGAGAAAAGTGACCCCACTAGTAGCATGGAGGGAGCAAGTAAATCTAGAGGTTGTGTAGACTCAGAGGGAGTCTGACTTTAGAGGGAGTCAAGAGACTCAAAGGGAGAGTGAGAGAGGAATATTCCAAGACTGTCAGGAAGGTGTAATGTGTTGAGATGGCCAAACAGGAGGTTCAAAGGAAGGAGGATTCTAGGAGCAGGGTGTCTTCCAGTATGGGATAGTGTGAAACAACATGATTTGTATTTAGTGACCGAGGATGCAACCAGTTAGGAGGACTAGAGAGTAGGATTTTCTTCGATGGCATAGGGAGAAACCAATCAGATGGATTAGAGAGAAGTTGTGGTAGAGGATCTAGTGTGGGAGACATAGCTACTTCCAAATGATGATGGAGGATGGAATTCCTCCCTTGCTAAAAGGGAGTGTTGATTCTTTTGTAACATTGAGAGGAATTCCCACTTGTGGAGTGTGGTGAAAATACTTTCCTCACTAAGAGGGAGTGTTGAGTTTTGTAGCTTTGGGAAGGTATTCTCACATGCCCTAGGTGTTGGGAATGTGTAAATCATCATGGGAACCACATTACACTCTTTGTTTGGAGAAAATTTTTATTGGAATGAAGTTGGGGCTTCATGGGTTTGGTGGTGGCATTTATGGGCTTTTGTTGCGGCTTCACACCCACAAGGAAATCCTAATTTGATGTTAACTTGTGGAGGGGATTCTATGTTGACCCCTAAGGACTGTATATAAATAAGAGAGGTCATTGTGACATTACACATCATGTAGAGTGCATGGAGACATGATGTAGCTAGCATAAGTGAGTATGAACTTGTGCTAGGAAGCTTGGTGATCTCAGCAAAGGGAAAGTCTGCAAGGTGGTGGATCTGGCCTAGGAGAGAGAAGTGAAGAAGGTCCCATGTGTACATTTTTTTTTCATACCATATGTAGTTTACAGTGAGACAAATCATGTATATACATAGGTCATAGGTGTGATGAATCACGTATATACATAGGTCACAAGTGTGACTAACCATGTATATGCGCAGGTCACAGGTGTGATGAATCACGCATATATGCAGGTCATGGGAAAGGTGAATTGTGTATATACACAAGTCGTAAGAAGGTGAACCAGGTATATATGCATGTTGCAAGAGGGTGAATCGTGTATATGATTTTATGGGTAGGTACAGATCCATACAGGCTGATAAGTGACATCAACAAGTCGTACATGTGGTCTACAAAAGATTCATGGGTAGAGGATATTTCCAGGGATATTGTTGAGGTTTTGTTTTCTAATTTGTATGGTTATTGGAGAACATGTTTTTTCTCAGTTTTGGTGACTTTGGAGGACAAGTTTGTCCACAAATTTTGGTGATATTGTATTGGTTGGGAAGGCTAGTTTTCCCCTCAGGATTTATGATGATAACAAGATTACAAAACTGAAATTGTGTCTCATGTGTATAGATGATTCATCTCTGATCTTTTTGTTTCCACTACATATGTTTTCAGTTAATAATTTTCAATGTAAAGTTGTTCAACGATAACAACTAGGGTTTTATTGTTAGATCACTAGGAAGCAATTTCCAGATCTAAAAACTAGTCACATAGAATTGCATGTGAAAATTGACAAATCGCTCTACCTAGGGCCTGAAATATAATCCTATAGAATTAACAAAAAAAGGGTCATTTTCAAAAAATCTATCTCGGTCTTCCAAGTTGGAGAAAATGGCAGTGAAAAATTCCTTAGAGCTCAATTTGAGGTCGATTTGGCCTTTGCGTTTCCAAGTTATTTTGATTCACCATGTGATATCTCTTTTTGTGGGTCAAGTGCCTATGAATTTTCCTATGAATGTGTGATCATGATTGAACTATATTTAGTTCCCAATTCTTCTAGAAGTGATTTCATACTTAGGGTTTTCTCCTGCTTTTGGGATACAATGAGTAGTGGTACCAAATTTGATACTTCCCTAGTCTCATATGGCATGGTCCTTGGTGCAAGATTCAACATTCGGTTGCTTTCCCGCATTTGATCTGGTATCATTGTATGCAACTTGGCTATTTCCTTATGACCCTGGATTACCAATGATAGGATGTGGACCTGCGTTGTTGTTGGAGGGATTTTTCCATCATCATGAAAAAATGTGGTTGTAGGAGGGAATCACACCCCCTCCTCCAGCCAAAGCCATGCCATATTTAAAAAACCCTAACTGGTCATGAGTTGCAAAACCTTAGAAATCTCCCCAAAATATTAATAAAATTGAATAAAGTGACATACTATGTTTTTCAACGATAATTTAATTTGATGTTTCTTTATTGTAGTATGTTTTATATTTCTATGTTGATTACCTAATTTGTGTTTTTTTAAACTAATTTGTGTATATGATAAATGATGGAAGAGACACTCCAACAATGATGACAAGCTCTCTATATATACAGACCAATTGTTAAAAGGGACACTCTAACAATGATGATGGGCTTCTTATCTATAGAGACCAAGCCAAGCTAGTGGAGGAGAGATACAATATAAGAAAATTTTAATGAAACATACTTATTTTTCTAAATGTATATTTTTTTACAAATATTACTAATTCTTGAAATTAAAGTTATATATGCTAACCAAGTAGTTGCAGTGAAGTTGTATAGGTAATTAAGATGGAAAAATGGAACACCAAAATACACAAGTACAATCCAAAATAAGTGCAATCTATTAAGGAAACACCATCATCTTTCCAATAACAGTCAAGGGATTTTAATGCATGGTCAACAAATGGCGATTGGAATCCCTTATCGACTAGTGAAAGGGAGACATTCTTCCCACCTACCTAAGGGCATAATCTTGATTTATTGATCAAGGAAAGGAAATAAAAGTTATAGATTGTCAATTCCTTCATGCCCGCATAGTGAAAATGTTCTCCCACTTCAATCCCATAGAAGGAATTGAGAAGTTCTATTAATTAGTTCGGTGTAGAAAATAAGTCCAACTTCTTCCCGAAATAAGAACAGGGAACATAATTTATACAAATAATTATTTTCAACTAACGACCCTCAACCCCAAGTTTCCAAGGATACACAATAAATATGTAAAAGTCTATGATACACAGAGAGTAGGATATCATTTTGGTTTTGTCGTTAGACTTTTTTTTTAGTCACTCGCTTCCTTAACATAGGGTGTAACCAATTCTTAATGGAAAATTTCAGTGCCATGACTATAAAAGCACTCCTCCTGGTTTTCTTTTGACTAGTCAAATTGAATAAATTAGTGACCAAGGTGTTCAAAACATACAATAGTTCCAAACACTGCGAGAATCAACATTGATTATTCAACACTTGCTCAAGGAGTGGATTACAAAATAAGGTAAACCATGGTAAAATCAATTTAAAAACTCACAATTTTATAGGAATTTTTCTTGCATGAAAACCAAAAGTTAAAACATTCTGGGAGACATGATTATGAGGTCGTGAATCTTGGAAAATTTAAAAACATCTAAGTTAGTCATTCACAATGATGATTAAGGATTCTATTCACCATGAAGGAATGAAACGTCTGACTACAGCTTAAATTGCGCAACAACCCTCTTGAGATACAATGTCTCGTGTTAATTACTTGTTCTGAAGCTTAAGTTTAAAATGAGATTAATCAAGAATGTAGAGGAAGTGTTCTAAATTACTAAATCCCATCTGAGCATGATAATCAAGGGAAACCCTTTAATACATTTTGGCCATCCCTTATCGCCATTCTCCATATATACTCTTTGTTAATTTTAAATACACAAAGTTCTTAATAACTAGGTAAACGAGTGGAAGGATTGTGGTTGATTTTAAATATATCTACTTGTGTGTTGTAAAGATACAAATGCCATGGATAAAATAGAACAACCTTTTTACATCATTCTGAATAGAAATTATTATTGAATTATATTACAAACTAACAAAATACAGTTATTATCACATAATCATTTATACTGATACTATACATAACCATGGAAATGATTCTAAATAGACTATCAATTATGTGTATAAATTCTCTTGAGCCATATAAAAATTTGGTAATTTTACATATTTAAATCATCAATCCAATAATGACTAATATATTATATCCAATTTCATAAAAATCTTGAATCCCAATACTGTAACCGAAAGAGAAGTTGATGTTGGTGATGATCTTGATCCATAGACTTGCGCTTCCTCACTTGCAATCCACAACTTCATCGGTACCTCCCAGCCAACACTAGGGGTGATCTTCTTCCCCCTTATCCCCCCGAGCCGTAAAGGCACCACACACATGAAACCAACAACAATATATCCAAGGATTTCCCCACAAAGTAGAGCTTCTACTCTCTCTACAAGCTTGGTATCCCAACTCTCACAAGTAAAACATAGTCAAAATATTTTTGGCAACATAAACTTACCAAGAATAAGTGAGATCCCTTTTCCTTATACCTCATTTGTTTTAGAGATAAATCCCCAATGACACATGTACTCATGCACAATTAATTACCTTTTTAATTAATTTAATTAGGATTATTCACCCATAAACTTGTCACACTCTCCCTAAGTTGCCCAAGTAATTACCAATTTTATTTTATTTAAAAAGTCAATTTCCCTCACATTCCCCAATGTGTTCCTATTTTCACTCTTAGTTGTCCCTTTTCCCCCCAAATTCTCATTTAATGAGTGTCTCCTAACTAGATCTTAGTTAGATTTGGATTAGGAGTCATCTTCTAGTTTGACTAGTGGTAGATTGACTCTAGGTACTATTCTATGTGTACACCTATTCTCTCATATTTTATTTCTTTTCTATTTTAAAAATCCCTTTTATAATTTTCATGCACACATGTGCATTTTATCCAATCTTTAGATTATTTTTTTTGTTTTATTCCCCTTTTTCCTAGAGTTTGATTATTCTCCATTCCTTTAACTTATGTCATAATTCATTTAGACCCTTAATTAAAGTTAGACTTAGACTTAGTTTTATCCTTAGGCTTAGACTTTTATTGGGATTTATAACTAATAAATTCATTGTTTAATTAATCATTTTAATCCAACAAGGTCAAATTATTTGAATGTTTTCTAGGCCACCTAGATTTATTGACTCATTTTTTTATTTTTATTTTTAAATGTGTGGCATTCCCTTCAAGACGCACCTTTGTGCTCCAAGGGTGACACTTTCCTTTGATTGGTTTTGGAAGTTTGTCAAACCCTTGGAGTCAACACTCCACTAGGTCAACCTTGTGAGAGACTAAGGGATTCTAAGGAATAAGGAATGCTCCTTATTGTATGCCCCTTAGAATCTTTCTGAGTGATTATCTCAGTCCTCCCTCATGACATCGTGAACCTCTCTAATTAGGTAATAATTAACCTATCTTTCGACCACGACGAGAGTGCTAGTAGGTTGTGAAAGGGACGCTACCACACCTCTCCCTCAATGTCTAGTTTTTGTGCATGGCCCCTTTATTCCTTATGCGAGTTGGATTAGCAAGCATGTCAAGCCTACATCCACTAATAAAAACCATGTCAAAAATCCATATACATAACTCATATTGTAATCAATCATATATCACAACTACGAAAAATGTAATACTTAATCAAAATACAATTCACTCCCCGACTCAATCCAGAGTCCAAGGAAGTCCATTGATTCCATCATCACCCATAACCTGTGATGTGTCTTGCACACTCATTAAAAACTCGTCAATAACATCTTCCAATACATATACATCAAATAACAATAAATAACAACACATCATCATCATAATGTATAATTCATAATCAAAACAAAATCACAATGTACCATAACCGGTTCACTTGCATGCAAGTGTCCTCAAAGAATAAGTCAATAAAAGTGTGCTCAATAGAGTGGGATGTTAAAATATGCGCAAGCTCTAACCTTTCACTCTTATTTTCCTTTCCGACTCTGATAAATCTGACTCTCTTTTGTTTTCCATAAACACAGTGCTCATAGAAATCCAAATCAATTTGTTTAAGATTTGGAAACAAATTTATTTCGTGAAATATCTGCATCCCTTTCTCACTCATGTGTCCAAGCCTATGATACCACAGTGTTGTATCCACTCATGTAGAATCTAAAGAGATAGAAGATTCATTATTACCAGTACATAAATACAATGTATCTACCTTCTATCCTTTTTCTATCACTAGTGATCCTTTGGTGACCTTCCATGCCTTATCTATAAATGTAGATATACAACCTTCACTTTCCAACTTCCATGTTTAAATTATATTTTTTCTTAGATCTATAACATGTCTTACCTATTTCAACAACCATTAGTTTCCATTATTTTTGTTTATTTCTACCTTTCCCATTCCAACAATTTTCCATGGTGCATCATCACCCAAATGAACCTATCCAAAATCACCTTGAAAATAATCTTGAAAATGTTTCTTATAATCATCAATCATTACATAAATTTATGGAAATATTTCATTTGCTAGAAACATAATCATTTTCAAGATTAACCTACATAATCATTTTCTTATAGGAAACATTATTTAACCTTATTATTGGGTAGAAGATTAACCTTCTTAATATGTGATATTTCTTAAATTTTTTCCATATAATCATTACATAAATTTATTGTATCTTCTAAACACATATATATCTTATTACACCTTTGTTCATTGTAATAATGTAATCCATCCATATATTTAATTGACGATGAAATATTTTACAACATTGAACACTACACTACAATGAGAAACCCATTCTATTATATATGAACAAGGCACCCTTAATCATATAAAATGGGAGAACATAAAAGTCCAAAATAATAAAAATTGTTAATAGTGTCGATTGGGTATAGCTCTAGAAGTTGTGAGCAATACTCTTATACTCTATACCCAAATTCAATTCCCTCAAGTGACATATTGAGGTATTAATGGGTATATTTTTGTAATGGACTTTAGCCATGTGTTGAGAAAACCTTGAGATTATGTGGAATTCGGTTTACCCTATGTACAATCCTTGAAATTAGGGGAAGTTCCCATAACCGGTTCACTTGCATCCAAGTGTCCTCAAAGAATAAGTCAATAAAAGTGTGCTTAATAGAGTGGGATGTTGCAATATGCACAAGCTCTAACCTTTCACTCTTATTTTCCTTTTCGACTCTGATAAATCTTACTCTCTTTTGTTTTCCATAAACACAGTGCTCATAGAAATCCAAATCAATTTGTTTAAGATTTGGAAGCAAATTTATTTCGTGAAATATATGCATCCCTTTCTCGCTCATGTGTCCAAGCCTATAATGCCACAGTGTTGTATCCACTCCTGTAGAATCTAAATAGATAGAAGATTCATTATTACCAGTACATAAATACAACGTATCTACCTTCTATCCTTTTTCTATCACTAGTGATCCTTTGGTGACCTTCCACGCCTTATCTGTAAATGTAGATATACAACCTTCACTTTCCAACTTCCATGTTGAAATTATATTTTTTCTTCTATCTGGAACATGTCTTACCTATTTCAACAACCATTAGTTTCCATTATTTTTCTTTATTTCTACCTTTCCCATTCCAACAATTTTCCATGGTGCATCATCACCCAAATGAACCTATCCAAAATCACCTTGAAAATAATCTTGAAAATGTTTCCTATAATCATTAATCATTACATAATTTTTTTCCATATAACCATTACATAAATTTATTGTATCTTCTAAACGCATATATAGCTTATTATACCTTTGTTCATTGTAATAATGTAATCCATCCATATATTTAATTGACGATGAAATATTTTACGACATTGAACTCTACACTATAATGAGAAACCCATTCTATTATATATGAACAAGGCACCCTTGATCATATAAAATGGGAGAACATAAAAGTCCAAAATAATAAAAAATGTTAATAGTGTCGATTGGGTATAGCTCGAGAAGTTGTGAGCAATACTCTTATACTCTATACCCAAATTCAATTCCATCAAGTGACATCTTGAGGTATTAATGGGTATATTTTTGTAATGGACTTTATCCATGTGTTGAGAAAACCTTGAGCTTATGTGGAATTCAGTTTACCCTATGTACAATCCTTGAAATTAGGGGAAGTTCCCAACAAGTTTCCCTTGGATATGTATTTCACACAAAACAAAATCAAAATGTCAATAAATAACTATTATAATTATTGGTTATTCATTATCATACCAATTGGGACCATATGTCCACATTAAACAAAATGTCTGATATTTATTGAAAAACATTCCAAAATATAAAACTTGTAACATTCAATTATATTCATAATCATTCATTTCTTGAGCTATTGTCATTGCTTGAGTTGCTTGTATGACTCATTTCTTCATCACTTGCAGGAGGTATTGTACTTAAGTTATTTGCAATGTTTGTTAATTATCTTGATTTTTTTTATATCTTCATGTTCCATCTATAAAATTAGAAATAAAATGTAAAAAGTATATCTACATTTATAATAAAATATAAATCATTTGCATAAATTGAAAAGTGTAACATAGGAATGAGTGATTCATAAACAATACAAATTTTATTGAAGTCATTCCTCATGATGTGTCTTAACATATTTTCTATTGACTGCACTTTGTATTTTGTTTCCTACATTTTTTATACGCCATGAAAGTAAAAAAACGCAGCTACTTGCAATTTTTTTAGTTAAACCTTGATCTCTCACAACATATACTCATAATCCATATATATTCCAATGTCAATCAAATATTCAGATGGATATTCTTTGTACATTATCACCTAGTAGAAAACATCCATGGATGATTATAGATAATAAAAATATAAACATTAGAAAAAATATGAAGTGTTAAGGAAAAGGAAGGTACTCACAAACTTTTTGATCAACTCTTTTCTTCCTTGTTGTCCCATTTTATGTGTTGAGTAGATTCTATTTTTTTTATTTTTTTCCTACAACAACAAAATGATAAAAAAAAGTGTATTTCATCCAATAATTAAACTCTCTAATTACACATAAAAAATAATCAATGATTTTTTTTTTATTTAACTATTTCCTTAGATAGTTTTTTGAACATTCATATGGCATGTTTTGGATATCATGTCATTAGTTGGATTTAATTTTCTCAATCTTATATGAAAGTGAATATATAAAAAATATTAATTGGGTAATATTTTGGACATGTGTGTGTGTGTGTGTCTATATATATATATATATATATATATATATATATATGGGTTAAATCATGAAGATGGGTTACACTTTTGCTTGTTTTATGATAAACAAAACTGTATTTTCACAAGTTATTCAACTTCCGACATACAAAAGTATTTTTTTTATTTAGAATTTCACTTTACAATAAGAACAAAACTTGTGAATAATTGTGTTAGCTTTCCAATGACTATTTTTCAATTTTTGTTCATCATGATTTCATATGTCAATTTGATAATTGTTTAACAGTATGTTCCTAAAACATGAAATGAATGATAATGAGTTACTTATTTCTACAACAATGTTTCTATTATTAAAATTATGTTTTTAAGAAACAAAATATACTGCAACAATCTACAGAGACTCTATTTTATTATGAGTATAATTTTGAATCTAACGAATGAATATTATAATTTCTAGAATTTGTTGAAGTTGACCAAGCTGAAAATGTTGCAGATTTTAAACACATGTTTTTTCTACACGTTGTATCTATCTTAATTTTTACTTAAAACTAAAATCTAAATATACCCTTTTGAAAAGAACAATTTAAGGATTATGAATATATTTTTTTCCAAATTTTTCACTGTATATTTTTAGAGATACCGATATTTCATTTCACCAAATCATAATGTCTGCTGAAAATATTATGTAGTGATTTTTAAAAAAAATTAAATAAAATTAGATAAAAATAAAGAAAATGAAAAAAAATTATAGGAATTGAAAGTAGATTCAATTTTGGAAATGCTGGTGTCATTTTCAAAACCAAATTCTCAGTATTTGCAAGAGTCTGCAACCTCTGAAGTTCAATTAAGCTTGGGGCAATTCTCTGGTTTTAGTTTTCAATCCCAATTTCCTTTTTTCAGTCGAAAGACTAAAATCTAACGAAAACCGTCAAAACTGAACGGTTTCCAAGTTTTTCGGCCGAAAAATCATTCTTTCAGCCAAAAAATCATTCTTTCAACCGAAAAATCATTCTTTCGGTCGAAAGAATTTCGTCCGTCGAAAAAAATGAAATGACACGTCATATCATTTTCTTTCGCACCAAATTGTATAAATAGGCTTTCGGCCGAACACATTTAACACAATTCATTGGATGGACAGACAGATATAAGCTCGAGGATAGGGATTTCAAATCATTTCTATTACTGATTGCAGCTGTATTCTTTTCTTTCTTTATTTCTTCCCTCTGTTCCATAGGCTTAATCAGAGGATCGATATCGATAAATGGTGGTTTTCTAGAGCACTTAAACAAAGTTTCGAATCATGTTTTTGGTTTTTTTTGAATAAGGTAAATGATGTTTGTTCAAGTTTTTATTGGAATAACAATTTATATGTTGAAAGATAAATGGTGAGCATTTTTTCAAGGTGAAGTCTTTGTTGAACATATCTTTTATAGATAACTATAAAAGTCACGGGAAACAAAATTTTGCGCAAGAGAAAATATGATCACACTCGAGATGATACTCTCCAAATCGAACAAAGGAAAGAGCTTTATCGGAGAAAGAAACAAGAACGTGCAAATATTGAAG
>SNQJ01S0044113.1:9670-21681 GCA_010110895.2 Picea sitchensis
AGCATGTTGTACACAGGTTCTTTAGATGAAACCAAATTTGACAGGTATACAGGTTGAGTATTATGAGCCCATTCCAATCTATTGTGATAATACAAGGGCCATCAGTGTCTCAAAGAACTCGGTGATGCACTCCAAGACAAAGCACATTCCAATCAAGTATCACTTTCTATGGGAACAAGTCACAGAAAAGAACATCGGAGTTGAGTATTTGGGCACAAAAGAACAAGTGGCAGACATCTTTACAAAACCACTTCCACAGGAAGCCTTTGAGTATCTTTGCCAGAGACTCGGAGTTATTTCTACTCCAAAATGAATTCTTTTGAATTCTTATCTTATATGTTTTAGATGTACACGAGGAAGCACCATAAAGAGGACAGTTCAGTCAAGGAGAGAAACCCTGGATGGAAAGATACCTTTTCCATTGATGAAAAAGGGGGAGAGATTCATCAAATGCAGAGGACAGAGGCATGGTTCCAGGGGGAGAAATGGTCACAGATATGCAGAGGACAAAGGCATGTTTCCAGGGGGAGCATGAGTGATATGACTTCAGTATTGCATGACATAATTTCAGTTTTGCATCAGAGTGTTGCCATCAATGCCAAAGGGGGAGATTGTTGATTAAGGTTGGTTGTCATTGACGTCAACCCTTGAAGAAAGTCCGGTAGCACAAATTTTTGGGTAATGGACCAAATTTTGTTTGATGTAAATATGACTCATTATTGTCTTCCTTGGTAGCACAATCCATAGCTAGCAGTGCCACGCAAATACCTGAAAACCATTTTTACTCATCTCCAATGCTCCTTCTCTGGTTTTGACATATACTTGCTCAAAACTCCCCCTTCATGTTCAATGTCTAGTCTAGTACATACCATCGCATACATCAAACTGCCAACTGCACTCACATATGGAACATGAGACATGTCCTCCTCTTCATGTGTCTTGGGACACTGATCCACAGATAACTTTACACCAACATGAATAGGGACCTTGATCGGTTTACATTCCTACATATTAAACCTCTTCAATATTGTCTCGACATATTTTCTCTGATTTAACCATAGTTTCCTCCTTTTCCGATCTCTTTTAATTTCCATGCCCAAAATTAAATTTGAATCACTGAGATTCTTCATGTCAAATTGAGAGGAAAACTGATTTTTCACATCCTGGATAATCTCCTTGTTGTTTCCTATAATCAACACGGCATCCACATACAAGACCAAATATATCAAATGATCACCAATTAATTTAAAATACACACTATGATCCTCTTTACTTCTTGTGAAGCCAAGTACCAGCATATAAGTATCAAATTTTTTATACCACATCCTTGGTGATTGTTTTAAACCATATAGGGACTTTTTCAGCTTGCACACCAGCTCCTTCTTTCCCTTCACAGCAAAGCCTTCTGGTTTATTCATATATATTTCTTTTCCCAAATATCCATGTAGGAATGTTGTTTTCACATCCATCTGTTCTACTTCAAAATCAAATGCAACAACAAAAGATAACAGAAATCTTATAGAATTTAACTTGGCAACAGGAGAAAAAATCTCACCAAAATCAATTCCCTCAACCTGGGAATAACCCTTTGCTACTAACTGAGCTTTGTATTTCTCCACTTTGCCTTCTGCATTCAGCTTCTTTTTAAATACCCATTCAACGCCAATGGGATTTCTTCCAGTTGACAACTCCACTAGATCCCAAACCTCATTCTTATCCAAGGCTTCCATTTCTTCATCCATGGCCTTTTTCCAGAGCTTTCATCCTCTAAATCCAATGCCTCCCTAACAGTTCTAGGATCATCATTAGAAATAGACAAAGCAAAATTTAAATGGAGATCAGATGGAGTATACATTTCCGGTAGCCTTGTTTCTTGAATCGATCTTCTCAATACTGGAGTATGAGGATCTTCTTCTTCTGATTCATGTTCTTTTGTAGAGTCAGATTCATCATCATTTAAATCAAACTCTATTTTATTTAGTTCTTCCTTACTTGGTAGGACTTCTTGTTTAACAACATCCTTCATTTCTCGAAATACTACATCTTGGATATACGCAATCTTCTTAGTTTGTAGAATCCAAATATTATAACCTTTGAGACATATTTATACCCAATAAAGATACACTTTTTAGCCTTCTTATCTAGCACACTCTTGTTTTCCTTTGGAACATGAAAATAGGCCTCACAGCCAAATACCTTGAGATGTGCGAGAGAAGGTTTCTTACTAGTCCATACCTGTTACGGATTTTATGAGAAGAATGAAATGAATACAGATTAATAAAATATGCTTAACAAATAATAAATAGATATAGTAAAAATATTTTTCTATTTAATAACGAAATAAGCTGAAACTGTAAAATGCAGCGGAAAACAAGCTTGTTGGAATGGTGGTGGCTTATCTCTGAGAAGAGATGTGATGGCTATGCTCATTCGCAAGAAGATTATTACAATGAGGCTCTGGAGGTATTTTTACAATAAACGGGAATGTCAAAAACCCTAGAAACCTAACCCTAGGAGATGAAGCACCAAAAGTCATGTGGGCTCTGCTTGGGTAAGTCAGTACATTAACTTCTTGGGGTCGTAACTTTTCCATACGATCTTTGTTTTAGGCACACGAGAACCCGTTGGAAAGGTATCGTCGAGGAGATTCATTTTTGGGGCTCAATCATGCCTTTGACAATCATTGAAAAGCTCGATCCTGAAAAAACTGCATTTAGGCCCTGAAAATAGTCCCGGAAGTTAAAACTGCTAAAAATAGTAAATTGCCAGAAAATTGTTTTGAGCAAGTTGGAAAAGGTGGGTGGCCACCGATATCCACAAGGATAAATCTTCCATCCTTAGGAAGAAATTATCTCTATTGCATTGATTTCCCCCATCATATGAGGAAATTTTTGCTTAATTTGGCCCTGGGTGAGCCACTTGCCTTGGTGCAGGAGCTACCCTGCTTTGACGACTCGATAAAATTGGATCCTTTGTTGTTGAGTTCCCTTGATCTATGTGTCCACAATATGATCATTGGATTCTTGTTGCATGCAGTGAGGGTTGATCTCTGTTGGTTTCAACTACTCTGTTATCTCTGAGGTGTCCAATAATGGTGGAAAATATGGCCGAAGTAGGGCCACGTTCAAGACTAGGTGCAGACCAAGGAAAGGGGGAATGTTGAGCTCAAAATCATTGTCACCCACAGCCTTGGTGATGGTGTACAACCCATAAAGGAGTGGGTGAACCTTTCAATGGGGCCCTGTGAGGCATTCTTTCTAAAAGTGCAACCAAACTTTGTTTCCCACCTGAAACTTATGTGGCACCCGATGTTGATCATGGCGTTGCTTATACTTGGCATTAGACTTATGTAGAATATCCTGAACTTGTTGGCGGATGTGTTGTATCTGCTCAATGAACCAGGTGGATTTGTCAACTTCTGGTGGAGCAAGGGATGGGTCATCCGAGATGGTCACCATGGGTAGTGCAACATCCATGGGGCCCAATGGTTGGAATCCCAACCCCACCTAAAAGGGGATGTGGCCAATTGAGTTATGCAGGGCTCGATTGTAGCTATGTTGGACATAGGGAAGACTCTCATCCCATGTGCGGGGGTGTTTTGAATTGTACATGCGCAGGATATGTACGATCATCCGATTGATGACCTCAGTTTGGCCATCTGTCTGGGGGTGGAAGGCAGTGGATTTGGTGATCTTGGTATCCAGCAGTGACCAAAGGCTCGACCAGAATGTGTTGAGGAACCGACTGTCATGGTCAAAGATAATTATTTGTGGGATCCCAAAATGTACCCATACTTGTTCAAAGAAGAGCTTGGCAGTGGCTTCTACTGTGATGTTCTTCTTGCAGGCGGCTAGAATCGCCATCTTGGAAAAGCGATAAACAACCAAACAAACACAGTCATTTCCCCTCTTGGTGGACAGGAGGCCCGATATGTAGTCCTGTGAGATGGATTCCCAAGACCTGTCAGGAGTAGGAAGAGGGGTGTACATGCTCTAGTTCTTAGTGGTCATTTTGGAAATAGCACAGGTGGTGCAGGACCTGATATACTTGTCGACATCTTGTCAAAGTTTCAGCCAGTAGAAATGTTTATGCAACACTGCCATTGTCTTTTTGACGTCAGTGTCCTGCCACCCAAATGTAGTGAGCTTCCCAAATCAGCTTCTTGCACTCGCTTGATGGAATGAAAAGATGGCCTAGACAACACAACAACCCATCTTGTAGATGGAAATTAGAAACCACTCAGTTCACACCCAACATTTGTAGGTGGTGTAGAAGTCAAGGTCTGTCTCATAGAGATGGGGCCATTTGGAGGTCTCGTGGTCGCAAGAGTCTAGCACCGTGGTGAATGTCACAACTGGAGGTCAGCTGAGGAAATTAGCAACTCGGTTGGTACTTCCTATTTTATACTTGATGTTGAGGTGGAACTATTTTAAGTATGTGGACCACTTCTAATGGCAGTCATTCCGTAATTTTCCTTGGGTCTACATGAACTGTAGTGGCTTGTGATCAGTGTGGATGATTGTCTCCTTCCCAAGAATGCAATGTCTCCACTGGTGGTAAGCTTTCACAATGGAGTACATTTCTTTTTCGTAAGTAGGGTACTTACGGATAGCATATGATAGTGTCTCACTATGATATGTCGCAGGGTGGTTGTGTTGAGTTAGAAGCCCATAGCATAGTCTGAAGCATCTATCTCGATCTCAAAGGGATGTTGTAGGTCCGGTAATGAAAATACTAGGGATGAACTCAAACGATTCTTCAAGTCATCGAAGGCTTGTTTTTGGGAAAAACCCCACACAAATATTTCCTTACCACCACCCCTAGTTACTTGGCTGAGGGCCCATGCGATATGAGAGAATCCCAACATGAACCTGTGATAGAAATTGGCGAGGCCAAAGAAGCTCTGAAGTTTAGTGAGTGTGGTTGAGGCTAGCCAGTCACAGATGAAATGGATCTTGGTTGGATCCACACACACACCATGCTAATCAACGATGTATCCTAAGTAATGGACCATGTCCATGTCGAAGGAGCATTCTTCCAAGTTTTCATATAGTTTGTGTTGTCGTAGGGTGTGCAGAACCTGTTGAATATGTTGCAAGTGTTCTGCCCAAGTCTTATTGTAGATGAGGTTGTCATCCAAATACACCACTACAAAATTATTGGTGAAAGGTCATAGGATATCGTCCATCATCCTCATAAATGTTGTTGGAGCATTTTTCAAACCAAATAGCATGACCAGCCATTCACAAAGACCTTCTTTTGAATTGAAGACAGTCTTCCATACATCTATTTGTTCTATTGGGACCTGGAGGTAGCCAGAATTCAGATCAATCTGAGTGAAGTATTTTTCCCCCATGATCTAATCAAGGAGGTCATCGATGAGGGGAATCGAGTACCAATTTTGGATTGTGATTTTATTCAGGGTCCGGTAATCAATGCAGAGTGGCCAGGTCCCATCTTTCTTCTGCACCAACATGATTGGGCTCCCACGAGACGATGAGCTAAGATGTATGTTCCCCTTGTCGAATAGTTATTGGATCTACCTCTTGATCTCCTCATTTTCTAACAGAGAGCAGCGATATACTAGTCCATTGGGTAGCGGTGTGCCTGGGGTCAGATCGATGGGATGCTTGACCTGGAAGTGCAGAGGTACCTCAGTAGGAGAGGAGAAGATATCTGAGTATTCTTACACAACCGTATCCACTTGCTTATGTTGTGTGGAGAGATTGGCTATGGAGGCCCTGGATGTGGCTATGATCTTTTGCTCACTCTAAGAGCGAATCACAAAGAAGATAAATTTCCCTGTCTGAGAGATGACCTTCCTGCATTGCTTGGCAGAGATCCAGGAAATATTACTAGGAGGGACTACCTCTGGTATCTTGTACAATTTTATGTTCAAAGTAATAATAACGCTATGAGGCCTAGACTCATATAAAACATGATGTTTCCATAAATAAGTTTGGCCCAAAATAACATTACAAACTTCGAGAGGAGAAAAATCCCACAATACCTCGTCTTTGAAGGGCTTGATGTCATATGACAATCGACACTATTGGCTAACACGGAGATCGCTTCCTTGGAGGAGCCATCCAATGGTGTAGGTTTGTGGGTGTGACATTGTCGACAGGGTCAACCGCTTGATGACCTCTTCTGATATGAGGTTCTCCTGGCTACCACTATCAACGATGAAGTGTAGTGGAGTGCCTTTTACCCACATCTATGAATGGAAGAGGCGCTCGCCTTCTTCTAGCTCGTCCGGTTCATTAGGATGGAGCTTGGTGGTAGAAACAATGGCACTGAATTCTGCGCCAATGATATGTCTTCCCCTGTTTGGTTTTGACTCAGAGTCATAACCCGCATTTGATTTAGAGGCTTTCACTTCGGCCACAAGCGACTTATTTGAGCGGTAGTTAGCAGTTTTATGTCAAGGTCTCTTATGGAAGTCGCACCACTTCCCAGTATCATTCTTTGTCTTTCCAGTGTCCTTCTTTGCTTGCCTATTGGACTGGTTGTCCTGATATTTTCCATATTTTCTCTACCCTTTCTTTTGTGGTTTGGGACCGCCCCTTCCTAGATTTTACTGTGCAGGGTTCCCAGGCCCAAATTGTTGCGTCTTTTGTATGAGCTTCTGCTCGATTTTGATGGCATATCAGTAGGTTGTGCCCAAGGACGAGATGTCCAGAAATTCCATTTCGGTATGGATGTATATATGCAGAGCACCGCAATACTTGAGCACCAAATGTCGCTCTGAATATTTGATACCAAGCTTGGTGTGTAATGTATGGAAGATATTTGTGAGCTCTAGCACTGCTTGGTCTCTTTCTTGCCGCAGTGTGGTCCATTTGGTATACAAGTCATCATAACTTCTGACAGGACAGTATTGTTCCTTAATAACATCTATGAAGGATTCCAAAGTGGTCACGACTGTAAATAATGAGGTTTCCTCTGTTTCCTTTTTCTCACAGAAAGTTTCCCACCAATCTTTGACATGGGGAACGGCTTTGAGGAGTGCAAAAGTAATCTTTTCTCTATTTGAAAAGTTATGGACAGAAAAATACCCTTCTAGTAGAATCAACCACTTGTCTACATCATCTGTGTCTATATGACCTTCAAATATAGTAATATCGAAGTTGATTTGTATGTTGAAGGGGGTGGCGCCTCCGCTCAAGGAAGATGTGTAACTTGTTAGTAGCCACCGAAGGATTTGCGCGAAACTATCCATCATCTCATTCCTTTGTTGCATGAGGGATTCCTCAAGAAACATTTTGAAAGGATCTTATGTCCCGTCATATTTCTTTTCTCCTACCATGAGAGGTCACTTGAGCATGTGAGAGATTATGTCCTCAAGAGAAACAATTTCGAGACCCAATTCTTTGTGCCCTGACCTCGTTGGGGACATGCATTAAGATGACAAGGAGCACACCTCTTTGATACCACTGATCCAGATTTTATGAGCAGACTGAAATGAATACAAATTATTAAAATATGCTTAACATAGAATAACAGAGATACAGTAAAATTGGTTTTCTATTCAATAACGAAATAAGATGAAATTGTAAAATGCAGCGGAAAACAAGCTTGTTGGAATGGTGGTGGCTTATCTCTGAGAAGAGATGTGACAGTTGCCCTCATTGACAAGAAGATGATTACAATGAGGATCTAAAGGAATTTTTACAATAAACATGAATGCCAAAACCCTATACATCCAAAAACCTAACCCTAGGAGATGAAGCGCCAAAAGTCATGTGGGCCCTGTTTGGGTAAGTCAGTACATCAACTTCCCGAGGTCGTAACTTTTGCATACGATCTCCGTTTTAGGCACACTATAGCCTGTTGGAAAGGTATCGTCGAGGAGATTCATTTTGGGGGCTCAATAATGCCTTTGTCTAGAATTGATAAGCTTGATCTCGAAAAACCTTCATTTAGGCCCTTAAAATGGCCCTGGAAGTTAAAACTGCTAAAAATAGTAAATTGTCAAAATTGCCAGAAAATTGTTTTGAATGAGTTGGAAAAGGTGGGTGGCCATAGATATCCACCTAGATTAATACCTCTTGTGGAGTATTTTCATCCAGCACTGATGAGGGTGATTTGTTGACCAGGGAACATGAAGTACCCATTGCATATGCCTAGAATTATTTCCCTAACACAGCACCACTGAGCATGGACCTTTCTTTTTCCATCAACGTCATGTTAATCCTTTCTACAACTCCATTATGTTGAGGTGTATATGGAGTAGTCTTATACCTTTCTATACCACACTTCTTATAGAATTCTTCAAATTCATTCCCACAAAACTCTCCTCCATTATCCATCCTCAACACCTTAAATATTTTCTCTGTTTCATTCTCAACAAGAGCCTTAAACTCTTTAAACCTGAACAAGACTTCATATTTCTTCCTAAGGAAATATATCCAAGTATTCCCCGAGAAGTCATCTACAAATGAGACAGTACATAGATTTTCCCAATGATGGAACTGACACAGGTCCAAATACATCATTGTGAACTAGTTGTAAAATTTCTTCTGCCCTCGTTGCACCAGAGGGGAATCTTTCCCGATTTTTCTTCCCATATACACAATGTTCACAGAAATCAAAATCTATAGAGTAGTTATACATACCTTCAACCACACCTTTACGATGTAGTAGTCGAAGACCCTTCTCTCTAATATGCCCTAATATTTGATGCCACAGCATAACCTTTTATCCGGAGACTGTAGGAGTTCTTTCTTCTTCAAATCCAATATCAAGAACAATGGAACTATTGCACCAATCACTAATAGTGCTTCCTTGTATCTTATGCAGAGTTTCAAGCCGAACTCCCTTCAGCAACACCATTGCTCCTCAAACCATCCTGCAGGTTTCCTTTTCAAATATTGTTTTTACCCTTGCATCATCCATTTTTCTTACAGAAATCAAATTTTTGGCCAAACCTAGGATGTGCAGAACACCATGCAGTGTTCTAATCCTTCCATCTATGAGCCTCAACTTGACATTTCCTCGTCCTATGATTCTATCTATCGAATGATCACCTAGGAAAACATTACCTCCATCATACCTTTCATATTCACATAACCACTCCCTGTGGAGAGTCATATGGAAGGATGAACTTGAGTCAACCAACCATGGCTCATGATCTGCATGTGTTTCTGAAGAAGCCAAGTACTCATCCCCTCCTTCTTCCTTGGAGGTCTTTTCTTCTGAGGAGCTTCTTCAGAACCCTTCTTTTTCTCAATTTTGGATCTACATTGCTTCTTGTAGTGCCCTTATTTTCCACATCTCCAGCATACCTTTACAAACTTTCCAAGAGATTTAGATCTACCCTTAGACTTAGATCTCCCACTTGCAGACTTAGATATATTTCTTTTCTGGGAGAGTCCTCTTGCAAATAATGTGTTTATGCTCTATCCCTCCATGTTCTTTCATCTCATCTCCTCCGACAACAAGGATGAGACCACTTCATCAAACTTCAAAGCAGTTGTATTACTACCTATGGCCACAACTAGACTATCCCACGAGTCTGGAAAAGATCACAGTAAACTGATACACTTATCTTCATTTGAAATTTTAATCTCAATAGATACTAACCGACTTACCACAGTATTGAAGGCGTTCAAATGCTCTGCCACCGAGTCTCCATCTCTCATCCTCAGGTTATACAGTTTCTTTCTTGGGAAAAGTTTAATTACTAGGGACTTAGATTGATACAACTTTCCCAACTTATCCCATAAATATTTGGATGTAGATTTCTCTTACATATTCAGTAATACTGAATCCGAGAGACACAGTCAAAATGTGCTCTTCACCTTTTGATCCAACTTTTTCCAGTCATATTTTGAAGTTCATGTAGGTGTAGTACCTGGATCCATCGTGATCCATTGATCTCTATCCACCAACAGATATTCCATCTTGAGCTTCCACATCTCAAAACTTTTCCCATTAAACTTCTCGATCTCCATTTTCGAATTGCTCACCATTTCTTTTCACCTGAAAAATCAATACCATAGATCTCCCATTGTAACAAGGCTTATCACAGTCTTGAGCCAAACCCTTGACCACAAAGGCATCCCTCTGAAGCCAACAAAGCTCTGATACCAAATGTAGATTTTTGCCTTTTATAATATTTTACTGCAAATAGATTTTCAATAAAAGAACATAAAAGATACAATGAAAAATACACACATTACACGGATATCTTTCCCCTGGAAACCCAAACCGGGAAAACCAGCATATTCTATATTCATTCATTGTGATACATTTTTTACACTAAAATATACATATAGGAGCCAGCGGCATCCAAAACACTAACCCAATGACCTGGATTAGTCAACAAGCCTAATTCCTTAACCGGAAATAGAAAACCATCGGCGAAAAACCATGTGTCGAAAAAACGCCCAACAATGGACATGAAAATCGAGGCGACACAAAAAATGAGGTAAATATGTGACATGTTTCTCGAGGAAAAAAAATCTTGGGGGCGCTGCCCTCAAACCCCCTAGTGCAACGTAGTGAACAGTATGACTGATCGTGCAAATAATATAACACATGCGTAGGATATCCATGATCATCTAGTTGATGACCTCAGTTTGGCCATTCGTCTAGGGGTGGAAGGCAGTGGATTTGGTGAGCTTGGTGTCCAGCAGTGACCAGAGGCTCGACTAGAATGTGCTAAGGGACCAACTATCCCGATCTAAGATAATGGTTTGTCGGATACCAAAATGTACCCACACTTGTTCAAAGAAGATCTTGGTAGTGGCCTCTGTTGTGATGCTCTTCTTGTAGGCAGCCAGAATCGCCATATTGGAAAAGCAATCAAACACCACAAAAACACAGTCATTTACCTGCTTGGTGGATGGAATTCCCGACATGTAGTCCATTGAGATGGATTCCTAGGGCATGTTAGGAGTAGGAAGAGGGGTGTACAGGCCTTGTTTCTTAGTGTTCAGTTTGGAAATAGCGTAGGAAGTGCAGGGCCGAATATACTTGTTGACATCCTATCGAAGTTTCGGCCAATAGAAGTGTCATTGTAGCACTGCCACTATCTTTTCCATGCTGAAGTGTCCTTCCACCTGAATGTGGTGAGATTCCCAAATCATCTTCTCTCTCTCACTTGATGGAACGCAGAGATGGCCTAGATGGCATAGCAATCCATCTTGAAGATGGAAATTAGTGATAGTTTTGTTTGCGCCCAACATCTGGTAGGTGTTGGCGAAGTCAGGATTCGTCTCATAGAGGTGGGGCCATCCAAAGATCTTGTGGTCACAAGATTCTATCACGGTGGTGAGTTCCACGACTAGAGGTCGGCTGAGGCAATCAGTGACTCAATTGGTACTTCATGTTTTATACTTGATATTGAGGTGGAACTTATGCAAGTGTGTGGACCACTTCTGATGGTGGTCATTATGCAATTTTCCTTGTGTCTGCGTGAAATGAAATGGCTTATGATTGGTGTGGATGATTGTATACTTCCCGAGAATGTAATGCTTCCACTGGCGATAGGCTTGCACAATGGAGTAAATTTATTTGTTATAAGTAGGGTACTTACAGATGGCATCTGATAATGTCTCACTATGATAGGCCACCAGGTGGTTATGCTAAGTGAAGACTACACCCACAGCATAGTTTAAAGCATCTGTCTTGATTTCAAAGGGTTTTTGGAGGTCAGGTAATGAAAGCATTGGGGTTGAGCACAAGCATTGGTTCATATCAATGAACTCTTGTTATTGGGACAGGACCCACACAGATTTTTCCTTACCAACACCCCTGGTTACTTGGATGACGGCCCATGCAATATGGGAGAATCCCAAGATGAACCTGTGATAGAAATTGGCAAGGCCTAAGAAGCTTTGAAGCTCATTAAGCGTGATTGGTTGGATCCACATGCACACCAATTTCATCAACAATGTAGCCTAGGTAGTGGACTTTGTCTATGCCGAAGGATCATTTTTCCAAGTTGGCTTATAGCTTGTGTTGCCACAGAGTGTGTTGAACCTGTTGAATGTGTTGCAAGTGTT
>SNQJ01S0044113.1:38493-50213 GCA_010110895.2 Picea sitchensis
AAAGTTGTTACTAACAATCTTTATAGTAATCCCACCAATCACAAAGACATAAGTTATGCATAATAAATAACAGAAACTCCTCTATTTGTGATGATAACTTCAATCATGCCTCTTAAAATATGGAAAGTTCCAACATATCCAATTGTCATAGAATAACCACTCAATCACTATGTAGAAGATCTTAATTAAGACTTCTAACATCTTGCAACATTACTCTTCATATTATAATAATAAAGAAAATTATAAAATTCCACTAACCACATATCTTATCTAATAAAGCCATAGCACATACTATCTTTTTTATTGAAGGCATGGCATAAACTATATGACAAAGAGTTACACCTGGTATAGAGTTAACATTAATTGACCAGCAATCCAATCAGGTTGATTGGTTGGCAATGCATATTGCATAGACACTAGTAATTGGTCGACTACTTTGTGCAACTTCAAAATGGCATAATGCAAGAAAGTCTATAAAATCATTATTACTTGTGTGTGTATACTTCGAATGGTACTATCACCACGCATCTTTTGATGTGTCTAATTTACACTTCGAGTGCTAGGCATGGGGATATCTTTGTTGATTTGTGAGAGTCTATCACAATTGAGTTAATCGAACAATTGTTAACATCTCATGTTTTTGCATATTAACTTGGGGACTATAGGAGTTTTGGTCACTTGCCTCAAATGTGGTTAAGACTATACAATTTTGTGAAATTAAGTGCTTTTAACAATATACATACAAAAATTATAAGCTTTTATAAAGCCTACAACATGTTTCCATGTTTTAAATTTAACTTTATAGTGTATACTATCTTTAATACTATAGTGCTCTAACTCAAATATCTCAAGGGACCTGAAGAAAAATCATACATAAGAGTGTTGTGTATTACAAAGACAAACATTGAAGTTGCACAAAAGAATATCATCTACAATAAATGATGAGATTTATTTAAACCCATAACCAATGGTTAATAACCTTGCAATTAAAAAAAAATAGTTTTCTATTTTCATATTTATTTTTTCTGATTTTAAGTCGATCTTTATTCATACTCCAACTTAAAACATGTCACATTTAAAGTTTCATATATCATGATAAGTCATGTAAAGGTAGTGAAAAGTCATTTAACTTCACCTTTAATTTTTTAGGGTAAGACTTGTGTATAATCTTGCTCATTTTCCAACTAGCATGTTTCTTATTTTCAAATTTTTGTAACTTAGCATTAACAAAAAATATATATATAAATTCTTATGCTTCTAGCATATAATCTTTCAAGGAAGATTTGAGCATTGTTTTTGGTTTCATAATTTTTTCATTCATAAGAAGTGCATTGTCCAACACAATAACCCAAATAAATATCATAATACAAAACTATTTGCACTTTGGAATATCATTATGTCCAATGTTTAACATTGCAACTTTGATAATTACTGTGTATTAATCATGAACTCACATTTAATAGTTAAATCTTTTGCCAATCCATAATAATAATATTGAGACTTGTATAGCTCTTATATGACAAAAACAAATGTTTTTTTATGTAAATGCGCACAATTAACTTTAAATATTTGTTCTATGAGAAAAGTACACAATTCCAATAATTTCAATAACGAACCAATTCATCTAAAGGACACCCATTTCTGAAATGATCAATAAAAGAGCATATAAAAATATGTTTTCATCAATTCTTAGTTAATAATGTGCTTGTACAAAATTATCATATCTCAAATTTAGTCTAAATAACATGCATGCCAAACCATAAGCATGCAATTTTGACTATGCATTATTAAAAGTCTGTAATTTAATTTTGATTGAATAATTGCAAATTGAAATGGGCCATTGCTACATTTGAATTTGAATGGGCAACTGTAAATGGCTCAAAGATATAGCTTATCAATTTCTATATTAGTGACTATGCATTATTAAAAGTCTGTAATTTAATTTTGATTGCATAATTGCAAAGTGAAATGGGCCATTGTAATTTAATTTTGATTGAATAATTGCAAATTGAAATGGGCCATTGCTACATTTGAAATTGAATGGGCAACTGTAAATGGCTCAAAGATATAGCTTATCAATTTCTATATTAGTGACTATGCATTATTAAAAGTCTGTAATTTAATTTTGATTGCATAATTGCAAAGTGAAATGGGCCATTGCTACATTTGAATGGGCAACTGTAAATGGTTCAAAGATATAGCTTATCAATTTCTAGAACAGTTGCTGATAAACTTTCTTATGTATTTTTTTGTCAAACAGGTTATGTTTATAAAAAATCTTAAATATCTAGACTTCATTAAAGAGCAACACTCCACAAGGTGATTTTTTTTATAAAATGTTCAGAGTAGATAAAAGATTTAGTCTGAAAAAATAAAAAATCACAAGGATTTCTATCAGTTGGTTTTCTGCAATAACTAATAAGCTAATCGAGCACTAGTTCAAATGATAATATGTAAACCTATCATCTATAATCTAATATTCGTTAAGCTAGTATTTTGATCGGTACAAAACAACAATGGTGCCCAAAACTCAAGCTCTCAAATGTCAAATTTTCACATCCATTTGCAAATGAATTATTTTCTGGAATTTTACACTTGAAAATATTCCCGAAGTCTAGCCCTGTAATGTCGATTTTTTACAATTAGGCATCAAAAATTACCCATTGAAAAGACTATAAAGAGCAAAAGTTCTCCATATTTGTAATGCTTACATTCAAAGGCCATCACAAGACATAGTGTGCTCAATGCATGTTTTGGTTTATCTCAAGCCATCTTTATTTATCTAACTTTTACTCATTCAGGGTAATAATAATAATAACAATAATCTAATTTCATGGTCATAGTTAAGCAAGACGTCAAATTGGTGTATGAGACCCCCTTGTTTGTAGGACAAGGAACCCCCTCCACACAGTGATTTGACTGCAAAAGTCTACGGAGGTATATATACCCTACCCCCCTCTGCGTTTGAACTTGTGACCGAGGAAACACATGTTCTTAACCATTGGGCAAAGAAATATTAAGAGTGTTGTCAGTTGAATGACCTTATTCTGTTTTCTCTCACAACGAAACCAACATTTCATTAAAATTTTATAATTCGCAATTGTCTTAATCTTCTGATTTTTTTCTCATGATATACATATCTCGGGGAAACCCACCAAACACTTCCCTCATTCCAAGAATGGTATTAAAGTTAAATCAGAATCTCTAAGACTCAAGGCCCACAAAACAATATACTCATTAAGAGCTCAACATGTCACTTACAGAAATTGATGATAGGTGGAGAGAATAACACTTCCCTAAACTACTCAGGCTATACCCAATTGACAACTTAACCTTATGATTATATAATGTTAAATAAAACTCTTCTCTTGCCTCTGCAACCAAAATGTAAATAAAATCTAACCAAATTCACCATATAACCATAGCTCTGACATATTTAGCTTTTTCACTATCTGTTGGTGTATCATGACAATGGTCCTCGTTGCTCGGTTGTTCAAAGAACATTTTGATGGTTTCTAGAGATTCAAAATCATGCAAGGGCAGACAGTAGTTGATCCCACACATACTGTCCAACCTCCCTAGGTCAGGAATTGCCTTTAGACTCGGGTCAAGGACAGTTACTGGTATTTTTTATTTATTTATTTATTTTTATTTTTATTTTGTATGTCTGGAGGAATCAGCAACTAGTTGGGCACGTGCTCGCGTTACACGTGGCCGTGTTATCCAACTGCTACCACTATAACCTCCAGGTGTGCCCACAAGGCCCCATACGCGGCACACATTGTAAGTCGGGGGGAGTTGAACTCGAAACCTCATGGAACTTCATTTTCATGGAACTTGCCAATTGAGATTCCCCCCTGGGAGCTTAAAATTTTTGGAGGACATGGGGGTGAGCTTTGATCCTTATGTGTGCACGGGTCACGAAACCATTTAATATAGTATATCTGGGGTGCGACCACCGTTAAACCCACTACCTCAAAGGTGTCCCCATAGATCTCTGGGTGCAACCACACGTTCGACCACTACCTCAAGGTGTCCCCATGGCTCCAGGTAAAGCCCTCACGAGAATTGAACCTTGCCCAACGGTGAAAAACTCCTCGCTTTCCACCATTGGATCCAACCCCTTTGGGCAAGGATAGTTACTGTTGAACCTAGTCATTCCTTGAATAAAACCTGGGGTCATTTGTGAATGAATTCAATATTCCAAATTAAAATTTTCCCATCATCTTAACCGGCCATTTCTGCAGCTGTGTAGAAATGCCATTGCAGATATTTATTGAGATAAAAAAAAAGCATCAATATTCTTTAAATAGGTTCCAAATTGTACCTTAATGAATATTTGCAAGTTGAACAGTAGTAGACAAACAAACGACAGAAAAGGAGACAAAATCAGAACAATGGATAAATAGCTATCTAAAGTTCACAATGTTATGTCTAACCAAAAAAAAATGTACTTTCAAAACACTCTACTATTAGCTCTCAGAATTTATTCTCACTGTTGTGTTGGGTTGAGCTTTAAATATATGAAACCAACTAATGTAAACTAACAAATGCCTAGCTAGTCTAAAGGGCCATAATCCTCAAGATACAATACGGAATGATTCTATCAAGTAAAAGAAAAGACACAGCATGCCGAGCTTACAATGTAACGAATACAACACAGAGTTGATATCCAGCTGGGTTGCTAAAAATGGAATGTCAAGTACTCCGATCAAAACGAAAAAGCAATATCGGAACCATGTATGGTCGAAAAGCAATGATTGATAAATATGCATCATTAACCAATAAGAAGATTGCCGGCCATAAGAGATTTAAGATATGAAAATCCCCAGAGGTTGCTAAATCTCGCGCTCAGTGGAATTATAGTGAAAAATCTAATAACAGAAACAGGCCATTTCATGTCACCAGCACGAAGAGGCCAAGATATCTTTACATGGGTTGAATTATATCACAAAATAAGACTTTAGGAACACAAGTTGCACAGAAAATAAAACTTATTTATGGAAATTTTAAGAAATATAATGGAAAAATTCCAATGCAAAGACTGTCAATATCACACTTGATGCCTGCTATGTAGAACCCAACTCAAGCCATGCTTCAGTAGGCATCAACAGACAATGGCAGTTTGTGCAATCAAAACAAAGATCTGCTGCCAGGCTTGATTCAATAAGAGAAATGTGACAATTCAATTGAACGAGTGTTTGAAGTACAACCAACTCAAGACAGTATACATAACTGGGGCCATAAAAGCAGAACAAACTCAGCTAATAGAAAAGAGGCAGAGAGAAAGCTCGGAGTAATTCAACAAGCAGAAGAGATAATGCTGAAGCCCCAGTAAATACAACAGAGATTTGTTTAACAGGTTCAACAGAAGGAAAAGCTTACAGGATCCTTTGCAACGGAAACAGCAGGATTACCTCCAGAAAAAGACCCGAGGCCACAGCAAGGAAGGCCCAGGTAAGCATACTCAACTTGGAGGCCCCCCTAAACCTCACTCTAAAGGAGCTATGCAGACGAGCAATGATTGACAGGCCAAAGGACCAAAACAAGAGAAGGGTGATACGAAGGGTGGTGGAGAGAGGAGCTCTTGACAGGGAAGCATCCAATTCAGGCATCCAAGCTCCAGTACACTAAGCGCCACAGAGACATATTTTTCACTACAGCACAAATGAAGCAGGAAATCCATCAGGCCCTAGCGGGCTTAAGAGAGTGGTTAATTCAGATTGCATAGAACCATTAGAAGACCCTAAGCCAGATTAAGGAGAATCTGACAGTAATAATTTCAAGGTTGATCTGGATCAAGAACCTGTTCTAACAAAGAAAGCCATATACAAGAACCAAGCTGTTATTGCCAAAGCTGATGGAAAGTGGGAAAAGCAGCTCGGTGTTCCACTTGAAGGCCAAATCCCAAGGCCAGTAAAAAATCGAAGAGGAGCATACATGGCAAGCTGAAACAGCCCTCAAGGCAAAGGCAACACAACACCTCAATGCTTAGATATGCATTTGTCTCTTCCTTTTGTTACAGATGATAAAACTATAGTTTTAATTTGTAGTTCAAACAATTTTCTATTATCAAATGGACTGGGTGAACATAGGCCAACGGGAATATTAGAAATAGATGAAGAATAGCTCTTTTGACAATGCTTTTTGAGAGCCCCTTTTGGGTCTAATGGAGAGAGCTAGTTTTGCAGACAAGACTCCAACCAATTTTGTAATCTATGTACTGATAAAAACCCAATAACAGGGACTGTAATATAATCTAATTTCATTTTCTCCAACCAAAAAAATATGATCATGAAAGATGTAACCATTATAGTTAAACCCTCTAATTGCTCAAAAACAGATGCATCCATTGAACATCCGTCACCACATAACCATGTATTATCAATACTCAAGAGGGACTCAAGCAACTGACAGCTGTAAATCATGTCTTCTGCAAAGATGGAAAAGAATGTCCAGAACTAAAGAACTTTGTTTCGCAAAAGAATAGAGAAAATCAAATATTATTTGCATGGCTTCTAGTAGTAGTAAGTAGTACTAATTCACAGGTTGCAATGTTCTTTAAAAGAATAGATATGATACCAACTGCAAGCATGGACTGACACTAAACAACAAGAAACTGCTATATATCAATGAATACAAAGGATAAATGAATCACCTACTAGATCTGCTTCTTGGAATTGCTGGTCTCATCCAGACTCGAGAGTCCAATAAGAAATCAGTTGTCTCATAACAACTATTGTAAAAGCCCACTCAGCAACCGAAATAATCACTCAAAATCCATAAATGTAAACTACAACATGACAAATGCCAAATGAAAGTATCCTATACTATGGAGGGAATTTTTCCAATTACATACACCCCATTGTCCAATCACCACCATCACAAAACAAAATCGTAAGGACTGTCATAGCCAGGACTCCACAGTAATTTACGGCTGGCAACAGGAGGTGCCAATCCAGGAATATCACGAATGCTTTTGTTCTTTGGATTCACAATCTGCAATATTAACAGGCAACCACAAAAATTATATGCCACAAATAAAACTCCAAACGAGATCTCAGGATTAGTACCGAAATGTAAAACATGAATACAACTCACCTTAACAACAATGATAGCTATTACACCACAGACAATTAAAAATAGAAAGGCCATGATGCAGCGATCTGTAGCCACCTGAAAAAGGTGGCAGTAAAAGTAATCCATATAACATTAAATACAGAAAAATGAAAGCAAATTCTCTGGCATTCAGCCATACATGATAAATGTACAAAAACACAACACACCTGTCTACCAATCTCCTTCACCAGCTGAGTAGCCTTTTTGATTGAAAACTGAATAGTATCTAGCTCATTGACAATCCTGCCCATTTGCTCTGTCTGGACGCCACTCACACAATTAAAGCATGTTTAGCATAAGGAGACACTGTTTGCTTACTCTCTAAGAAAAGGAAATTGAGATGGTAAGATACACAATTGAAGCAACCAATACAATTTAAATGGTGTGCTTAAACACGTGAGCCCTGCCATGCCAGCAAGGCCCTCCATGAAAACAGTGATTCATCCTTAGGGTTCCCAATGAAAACATATAGCAGTCAAAATAATTTATAGTATTTTTGAACCCCTGACCTCAAAGTTATAGATGTTTTACATAAGCATACTGCTTACAGCAAAGCATGTAATGAGCCATGGTCATAGCTTCATAAATGCATGTCAAAATCGTTTTATTGATCTCATTTTGTTATCTTCTCCCACAACTTCTTCACTATTTGTATTTAGCGTATGCAGAAGTCTTGACTATATTCTTTTTTTCCATGAAAAAAATCTTTGTATATGATATTTCAGAGTTGGAATCAGAATATATAGAGACTTGTCTTTTCGACACCATTCAAGAGATAAAAGGTCTCTTCTATCTGATGTCCAAAGCGGATTCAAAAAAGACCATAAACAACTAATTAAAACAGTCATCCTACCGGCTTTTACAGCCTCTATCTGTGCTTATAAAGCACTCAAAAATCACATATTGGACTTGCCTTTCAGGCCTTTTAATTATCAACATAAAAAACCAGCAATATAACAAGGACAAAACATGGGTTGCATCAGTAATAGACCTGTTTTACATCAGTACAGAGAGTAAACAAATTCTGGAAGGGGAGTTTTGTCCTTGAATTCCTGTTCAGTAATGTGTGCATGTACTGCATGCAGGACAAGAGACTGCATGCACTGTAATAGAATTAGCAATTTGGGCTTATACAAACCCTTAAAGGGAAAAGGTATGGATTAGGAAGTTATGGATATTGAAATGAGGATTCTAATTTTAAGAAATTCACAACTTTGGCTCATCATTTCAGCTTGGTTTTAGGTTTTCCTTATTCTTTATTGTCCACTGGTTTGGTGTTGAATGTAGTGTGTCCCCGTTAGTATTGCTATTAGTGGTATCAGACTTTTTGGTCCTCACCCTCACTTCTGCATATTCATGGCGTCCAAACCTTACTAAAACCCCAAACTTGAATTGCACAAGATTTACCCCCAAAAACCATATACAGTATAGTTTCGTGCTACAAAAGAATAATAAATTAATGACATGTACAATTAAAAAGCATCATAAAAATAGTATAGAGTCACAGAAGACTCCATAGGGAATATGGTGTTCTCTTAAAGCCCTCTTTCAAGCATAAAGATTCCTGTTGCAAACAATAACGTGTTCTCATGAATCCCCCTTTCAAGCATAATGGTTCATGTTGCAAACAATAAGGATAGCAAAGAAGTGGAGACTACTCCATGTAAGAGTTTAACAAAACTATGTTAGGAGCTGACAATTTAAGCAAGGGTTAGTTAACTTTGAAAGAACTTGAAGCATCGTTTTGACACATTGCACTAATTTGGCGTCAATGTGGTATTAAATGAACAGTTTAACCTTTGGCTATATGTCCATTATGAGGTTTATGTACACCAAGGTTCAGTGACGAGGAAGCAAAGGGAAGAGACTCAGGGAAGGATGGAGACCCCCAAATTTGTCAGGACAGTACAAGGTATGATTATATGTGTGTGTGGGAGGGAGGTGGGTAGGAGTGACAAAGGAGTGTTAACACAAAGTCTGGCCCAGTCATGTGGAGTTTTGCAGAACATGGGAAAGGCATCAAAGTTTTACAAGAATAGGAAATTAGCAACTATATCTTTGACCTATACGAGCAAACTAGTAAAGCCACTGTTTCAGGAGGAAATGAGCCGGCTTGTAGGTCAGGTGTCAGCAGTTCTCATTTGGAGGGAAAATTTCAATCAAATAGTAAGGCCACTGCATCTAGAAATGCCTATTCTCAATTTTGTGATATTAACTCTCCAGTTGAAGCTCACTGTGGATATGAAGCACCTCAAGCGAAGGATACAGGTCAGAAAAGAAAGGCAAGGAGGCATATTTGAGGACTGTTGGTAACAGTGCAAAAAGGAAAACAGCATGCTACAGGAAAAGAAAAACAGCATACAGGAAGCAGCAAGGTTTGTGCATAAATGAGTAAAACATGACAGCAGATTATTTACAGTCAGGGGCGTCCTGGGCAGTGTTTGTGAAATATAAAGAACAGCAGTATGATAAGAACTGCAAATTCAAACAAGTATATGACAGCACTTATATCAGATCTGAGATTACAACGAAAGGGATTGAGTGAGTGGTTGGCATCCTGATGTCATTGCAGTTTTGACTGAGCCAAGATTTTCCCAGTAGGCAAATAAGGATAGCTGGGAACTTAGTTCTGAGATAGTAACGGAAAAAGATAGTAGAGGAAAGACCAGATAGATGATTGGATGGGAGTGACATTTCAGTAATCTACAGCTACAGGACACACAAAGATTTTCTTACATGAAGTGCAAAGAACACTTTTATACTCTGAGGTGTGACATAGATCTGCACGATGGAGAGGTGATATTTTTGGTCAGTGTGGCTCAGATGGATTCATAGTGTTTAAACTTGGCCTGAGTATATATCCACTCAGCGAACCAGCTGGTCGGATCACTGGCCGAGTTGAAGAACGACTCAGCCGGATTGGTACCAAACCGGCTGAGTCTGTGCCTGCTCGGCCGGTTTGATTCTGGACCCACACTGTTAAAACTGATATGTATGGCCTTCCTAGGGCCGACATGTGCAGTGAGGAAGAAAGAATATTTATAAGGTATGTGAGGCTGCAAAGGGACGTCAAGTTATTACAGCCAGTCTGGGTATTTTGTGAGACTGTTACAGGCTGACTTGAGACTCTGAGAGCATTCTTATGATGAGATATATGTAGACTTTTGGGTGTCCTCTCTTTGGCATGACAGAGGTATTTAATTTTCTCGTTTCTGCTGGACACTGAATGATGAGAACTCAAAGCTTGAAGAAAAATAGGATGATTGAAGAAGAGTTATTAATGATCCAGCCTTGAGCATTTTTCTTAGATCAATGCTTGACGATTTTTGGAAGGGATCATCTCTGCTGTTATCATTCTGCAGGGAGAAAGGCATTGTAATGAACCTCTTTAGACCTGTCTCATATACAAGAGGGCAGCAGATTCCAAAGGCACGAGGAAACACTAAAAAATAAGCAGTTACAGTCCATGTTTATCTTCAAAGATAGGAATCCTGATCTAAAACCATTCACAGATTTTGCTGCTCACATAGCAAGCTCAAAAGACTTACTGAGTATGTATTTTGTTGCTGATATGTATTGCACTAGGTACCATTTTGGTATATACACCCTTACATGGTATATAGATGAGCAAGCTTTGCATATTTTGTCTCTAATAGTATGGAATCATGGTTTGAAAGCCTTAAAATAAAAAATTTCATTAAACTTTAATTATTTAATGTATTTTTTAGTGAACCGAGTAATTGAAATCAGATTGGTCTGAGTCAATCCGAGTCCGAGTTGATGTCTGAGTTGATGGGTGACCGAGTCGATGTTTGGTCCATTAAGTTATAAACCGTCCACTTCGATTGGAAGTCAAAATGTAGTTCCATCAGAGTTTTGGAGTGTTGTGAGCAGCAACCTGGATATGATATGTGCAAGAGCTGATACTTGGGGTTCCAAAATCTCATGATATGCATATTCTTGAATTTGAATGCCAGTACTACCAGCATCAAGGAGTAAATGAGCATGTACTTGATTGATTGTATACTTATAGAAGGCGTTGTCTAACTGTTCTACGAAATGGCTTTTTTCGCCGGAATCCGGCAACATAAATCTGCACGAAATCACTATTTTTTGTTGTTTAAAATCCATTTCTGAACGCAGAAATGGATTCAGCATGCTGAAAAACCCCAGAGGCACTCGGAATATACAGAAATAATCACTCAAATCTGCAGATCTAACAATTTCTCGCCGGATTTCGAGCAAAGGTCCCCGGAAAATATCGCCGGAAAAGAGTCATTTCGTAGAACGTTTAGACTACGGCCTTATAGCAGAAATAGTGAATGTCGATTTAATTGACCTTGAACAACAAAAGAAAGATTAGTAGCAACATCTAAGGGATAGCATTCAGATACATGAAGTAAACGCTATTCAAGCACTTGCATGAAGATGTCCTCCAGCGTATGGCACCTTAAGCATATTTTGGGGCTTGTACCAGCACTCAGATGTCATTGATAATGGTAACAGAAACTATTGGAAGCAAGATTATGTCAAAATGCTACGAAGATTGATGATTTTGGTTTTAATAATAGGGAGGGTGCAGCACTTTTTAGTGGGTTTAC
>SNQJ01S0044113.1:93271-105762 GCA_010110895.2 Picea sitchensis
TCCCAAAGGCTCCTTTAGAGAGAGTAAGAGACCACATAAGTTTTCCAGCTATATGGCACTAATGAGCAACATCATTGATTCAAAACCTTCCACTTTTGAAGAAGCTGCTGAGAAGCCAGAATGGAAGGATGCCATGATGGAGGAGTATCAGTCCATCATGAAGAATGATCTATGGGAGGTCGTTCCGAGACCAGAATGGAAGTCAGTTGTGACTTCCAAATGGATCTACAAGATCAAGCATGCTGCAGATGGAAACATAGAGAAGTACAAGGCAAGGTTTGTGGCTAGAGGGTTCTCCCAGAAAGAGGGAGAAGACTATGACGAAACTTTTGCTCCCGTAGCAAAATACACTTCCATTAGATCAATCATTGCGATTGCTTTTGCAATGGGATGGAAATTACACCAAATGGACGTCAAGACTGCTTTCTTGAATGGTGTAACAGAGAAAGAAGTGTACATAGAACAACCACAAGGCTTCGTTATCCATGGGAAGGAGTCCCATGTGTGCAGACTGAAGAAGGCCTTGGACGGTCTGAAGCAAGCACCTAGGGCATGGTATGTTACGATAAATGGATATTTGATGAGCTTGGGATTTACCAAGAGTGAGGCAGATACTAACCTCTATTATAAGGTTGAGGATGGATGCCCATTGATCTTGGTTCTATATGTAGATGACCTATTTCTAACATGGGATGAGAAGCTCATTGATGGGTGTAAGAGGGAGCTCACTTCAGAGTTTGAGATGAAGGATCTTGGTCCGATGCATTACTTTTTGGGATTAGAGGTATGGCAAAGATTAGATGAGATTTTCCTTAACCAAGGAAAATGTACGGTTGAGATCCTGAAGAAATTCGGGATGATGGACTGCAAGTCCATGACCACACCTATGACGATAAATTTGAAGCTCTTGAGTGACAAATCTTCAGATTTGGTGGATCCCACGATGTACATACAATTGATTGGATCCTTGATGTACCTGGTTAACACCAGGCCAGACATATGCTTTGTAGTGAATACGTTGAGTCAACATGTGGTTGAACCTAAACAAGTACATTGGATGGTAGCAAAGCATATGTTGAGGTACCTTCGTGGTACAGTTGGATATGGATTGAGATATGTCTCAAGTGGAGATGTGAAGGTGCAGGGATATACAAATTCTGACTGGGCAGGGAGTGCAGTGGATCGAAAGAGTACTTTCGGATGCTGTTTTAGTCTGGGATCATGCATGATCTCATCATTGAGCAGGAAGCAGACATTAGTGGCACTGAGTACATCAAAAGCAGAGTATATCGCAGCAAACGTGGCAAGCCGTGAAACAGTGTGGCTCTGAAAGTTGCTAGACGAGATATTTGATCTAGAATTGGAGCCAACTTTGATACATTTTGACAATCAAAGTTGTGTGAAGCTTATTGAGAACCCTGTATTCCATGACAAGTCTAAGCATATAGAGATCAAATATCATTACATTCGGGACATGGTGCAGAGAGGAGCTATGGAGCTCCAGTACATATCCACGGATGAGCAGATAATGGACATCCTTACCAAGCCCTTGTCAAGAGTGAAATATGAGTACTTCAACGACAAGCTTGGAGTGTTGCCGAATGTCCACCCTCATTGAGAGGGAGGTGTGTTGTTTCTTCTCATGCCGGCTAATCCCTCTGACCAAGGGTTCCCTGGATTAGTCACGTGAGGTGACTGAGGGGGTAATGCACTGTCAGACCTGCTGAGAGAAGAAACATCACACACATAGTTGTAAGACTATGGCGTAGGCTGTGTGACTCTGGATAGTAGTTGTGTGCTACTTCGGTGGATGTGTTCCACTGGCGGAGGCTGTGTGACTCCATACAGTAGCTGTGTGACTCCAGACAATAGTCGTGTGCTACTTTGGTGGATGTGTTCCACTGGCAGAGGCTGTGTGACTTCGGATAGTAGCTATGTGCTACTTTGGTGGATGTGTTCCACTGGTGGAGGCTGTGACTTCAGAAAATAACTGTGTGCTACTTCGGTGGTTGAGTACCACTGGCGGAGACTGTGTGTCTCTGGACAATAGTTGTGTGCTACTACAGTGGATGTGGTTCACTGGGAGTGACTTTGTGTCACTGGACAGTAGTTGTGTACTACTTGGCAACAATTGTGATCTATTTGATGACATTGTAGTAGCTGTGTTCTACTAGCTGATTGTCATGGAGATTACCAGATTGTTTGGATGTAGCTGTGTGTGCTACCGTTTGATTGCAGAGACTGTGCCTGATGATTCGAGCTTCTAGCATATTACAGAGTAGTTAGTGGACTACCAGATGAAGACATCGTGAAAGATGCCTCCTTAGCTAAGAGGGAGTGTTGATGTTTTGGTAGCTGCCAGAGGATCTTTCCCTCCTAGATGACCTTTCTTAGATGTAGAGAAGATTCCGGAAGCAAGAGATCCATTGGACAGATGTTGAAATACCCTAGAAGAGAAGTCGGCCCAGAAGAATAAAGTATAATGAAAAGACACCTTCCTAGAAGAGAAGTTGGCCCAACTAGAAGGACATGAAGATTATAAATAAGGAGGTGCCTTAGCTCATTTGTTCACTCACTCACACTCTCCCAGGTACATAGAAGCAAAGCGCAAGTTTGAAGGAGGTGACGTAGTAGTTGTAGCTGCACAGTTTATTCTTGTTCAGTCTTTTGGTATCTCTCTCTTGTGCGCTACTCCTTGAGGAGTTGCGCTATCTTTGTATGGTGCTGTTGCTGTAGCTAGGGTGGTATTTCTGGTTAATCGAGCACTTGTGCTAGGGTTTATCTGATTGACTTGCTTTGTGAACGAAATCTATCTAAGAAAGGTTGCTGGGTTTTTACCCCATTTGGGGTTTTCCCAGGATAAATCTCTCGTGTTTTTTTCTATCTCTTGTTTATATTGATACTGCTCAGTACACGATATATATGTTAATGGTAACGAAGAAAAAGAACACTAGTAACACTAATGCTCTGTAAATAAGGAAAATCCAACAGATCTTTCATGCACTATGAAGGTAGGTGATAAGTTTGAAGGTTGTGTCGTATTGAAGGGGATATTCACCAAACTTTACATGTACGATATACTAAGTAACAATTCATTTGCATTAGATAAGACACCGAACCATGTTGGTTTGGATCCTCTCAATGTGAGACTACTTGGTATCGCTGAGGCTAGGACCCCAAATCCCATATCCATATAGAACAATAGGGTTGGCGAGGGCATCAAAGAGTTTTGTCTTGGAAATGATTTTGAAAGCACTAGCTTTCGAGAATGGTTAATAAGGCATATCCTTTACGTACCCGTCTCTGGGAGGCAAGTTTCTCTTTGAAGGTGGGATCCGTGAATAAGACCCCTAACTAAGTATAGGAGATGTCGTGGGATCCATGAATTGGACCCCCAAATAAGTATAGGTGGTGCTAATCTCCACAGATTTCCGCTGGAAGGAAAAATGATATTAGAGATGGTGTCTTTGGTTGTATTGAATACAATAATATTGGTTTTCCCAAGATTGATTGGTAGCTGTTGTTACAATCTTAATAATTATCCATAGACAAACCACACAGTGAATGCACACAAAGCACATAAAAGACATATATAAAATATATATTTGATATTGTAATGAATGATGATGATGTCTTACAATGACAATAACATGTTTATAAATAATATGTGTGAAGTATGATAAATCGTGCCTTTTGGTAAAAGGGTCGACTTACCATATTCACAACATTTATTATTATGCAATGGCTATTATTGTTTGTTAGATAATTTGGTAAAATTCCATAAGTATATTATGAGTCCTCCCCCCTAAACTTCTTTATCCTCAAAGCATGGGCAAAGAAGGATTTCATGAGATGAATGCTTCATCTTTTCAAGATGAGTTGTCCTTCAGTAAATTCTTCCACTTCATAATGTGCTTGGTGATTTCTCTGAAACAAAGCTACTTGGTGATGGTGGAAATGATGCCTTCAGGTTCCAACACTAATTTGCTCACTTCGTCCAATAATGGTAATGCAGTCTGAGCTTGGCAATGGTCTCTTGATGGTTTCTTGAGGCATGAGATATGAAAGGTGTGGATTGTGCGTTATTGGGTAATGTCCAAGGCATATGCAACCTTGCTGATCATCCTTGGATTATGAGATGGGCCATAACTTTGGAGTTACTTTGATCTAGTGATCAATGTTTGTTAAGGTGTAACTACACAAATACCCTATGACCTTCTTTGGATTCTCATTTGGATCAGTGGCGATTCACTTGTTGCGCCATGGGTTCTTGTTATTTTCTAACTGTACTTTTAACATCTGAACTATCTTTTGATATTCTTCTATAAAGTCCTTGATTGCTGTAACTTTAACATCATTTTGTGCTATGTTTTAAGTTATTCAGTGTTGGAGGTTCATATCCATATAAATCTTGGACTGGTGTCATTTTTGCCCATTTGATAATTGGAATTGTGTCACCATTTTGCTAAATGTAGCTATTAGCCATTTGTTTTGCTTATCAGTTGTGAAGGTAAGTTTCTATGCATTTGTTGATTGCTTCTATCTGTCCATTTGTTCGAGGATGGCATACTGAAGTCATAATCAGGGTTATTCTATATTGTTTACGTAGTTCCTTCCAAAAAAATTGCTTTTAAACTTTGAGTTTTTATCACTTACAATCACTTTTGGAAGTCTATTCAGGTTGTATGCATTTCTGGAGAATATTTCTGCTATATGTTTGGTTTTATTAGTTTTCTAGATAGCTATAAAATGTGCATACTTTGTTAATTTATCCACTACTACAAAGATTTGATCCTTACTTTTGAATACTGGCACTCTGTCAATGAAGTCCATTGAAATATCTTCCCATAATTGGTAAGGAATATGCAAAGGTTGGAGAAGAGCAAGGCATGGGATGTGATCACTTTTACTTCTTTGGCATGTGTTGCACTTTGCTCCATGTTTTTTGATGTCATTCTTCATGCCTTCCCACAGAAATGATTGATGGGTATTATAATTGTTATAAATAATTCTCTATGAACAGATGTAGGGGACTTGTGTAGTTCCTTCAAAACTTGTTATTTGAATTTGGAGGAAAGAGATAGGTAGATATGGTCCTTATACCAAAGAATATCATTCTGACAAGTAAATTTGGTATGTCTATCAATATTTTTAATAATGTTAGAAAGTTTATAGTCTTTGGGATAGTTCGCTCTAATTTTCTCTATCCAATCAGGAACAATGGTTGAGATTGAATATGCACCGAGTTGTTCATCTCTTCTAGAGAGTGCATTTGCAACAATGTTGATTTTCCCCCTTTTATGTAATAGTTCAAAAGTGAATGTTTGAATCTTCTCAATTCATTTTTGTTGTTTTGTTGATAAGGTTTTCTATAGTAGTAAGTACTTTACACCGTTGTGGTATGTCCAAGTTAGGAATTTCTCTCTAAAAGACATTGTCGCCATTTCACTAGTGCATGCATACTTGCTAACATCACATTATCATATATTGATTTGAGAGGTGCTTTGGTATTGAACTTTTTGCTTACAAAAGCTATAGAATGTCCTTCCTTGTTAGTATTTCTCTAACCCAAATCTAGATGCATCAACTCTATTGTGAATGGATTTGAAAACTCTAGTGTAATTAACATAGGAGCTAAAGACATAATCTTCTTTAGAGTGATGAAACATTGCCCCCCCATTCCATCCCATTGAAAAACATTCTTTTTGGGCGAATTAGACAATGGTGTTGCTATATGTGCATAGTTTTGAATGAATGGCCTATAATACCTTGTTAGGCCTAGAAATCCTCTTTAACTTTGAGACATTTTTTAGTGGAGGACTATGGAGTTTTGCCTTATCTTACTAGGATCCACTTTAACTCCTTTAGAAATAATGTGCCGTAGATATTTGACTTCCTTTTCTCAAACTAACGCTTTGACATATTTGCATACTATTGGTTTTCTTGCAGCACTATTTGGGCTTGGCTTGTTCCAAATGTTTGAGGTGTTCCTTGCATGTTTTTCTATAGATGAGGATATCATAAAAAATTACCAGGACAAATTAAGGTCAGAGTAATTCATTCATCATTGATTGAAAGGTTGCTAGGGCATGGGAGAATGAAACATCACTCAAATTCATAATAGCCTTTGTGTGTTCTAAAGGTTTGTTTGAAAATTGTTCTAGGATTTGCTTTCACACTCCCATGTTCAATTACATCAGTTGTACTCTTTTATTCCGATTGACCAACTTTTGTGGTCATTTGTTGGACATTAATAAAATTATCTTATCTTATCTAGGTGAATTTCAATCTGATAATGCCCTAACTTTAAATCCAACTTGGAAAAATACTCTACACCATCTAATTCATTGTGCCTTTCATCAATGAAGGGCATCAAGAATCTATTTTTGATGGTGATTTTTTCCAAATCTCTGTAATCTATATATAGTGTAAATGATCCATCCTTCTATCTAACTAGGATTGCTAGAGTCTAGTCTAGGCTTCTCTTTTTTGGTTACGACTCCACATTTTAGGAGATCTTGAGTTAAATGCTCTATTTCAGTTTTATGCATAGTTGCATGGGTATTGCTCCAAGGAGTTAGGGACCCATACCCATAGTTTCCTTGCTTTGGGGAGCTTGGGCACTAGGATGAGAGGTGCACTTTTTGTTGGAGCTCCTTTGGGAGCTTGATTTTGGTGCTCGCTTTTTTCAGGGAGCTTGTATAAGTTCCCTGCTTGTCTAGGAACTTCCAAAAGCTCCTTGGTAGGCAAGGAGTGCCAAGAGTCAATTGAATCATCATTATTTCTCATGCCAAAAAATCACAAAAAATAAAACAAATCAATTTAATTTATCAATCATGCCATTTTTATATTTTTCAAGGTTATATAAATTAAGAATGCACAACCCTCTTAGCTAAATAGTTGCGTTCATACTCAAAATTTAAGATGCCAATGCACGTTTAGTAAATAAACATGGATCTTTCTACACTAATGCTAAGATATTGAGCAACTCTAATTCGTCTTAAATTATTTACATCTAGCTTACATTATTCGTATTGATTGATATAGAGCTCTAGGATCATAAACAATATCAAACTCAAAATATCGAAGACCTGAAAGTTTGATGTTGGTTGAAATGATCTAGTTCATTCACATGAGAAATAAGCATTGGTTACCATCTAAAAACATGTTGAGGCACCCAAGTACTAATCACTCTTGGGAGCAATAAAAGACATGGAGTTGGAACAAGGAATTAAAATAAAAGATTGAATCACATGGTTTATGAAACTGTTGGTGTTTCGTATATATAAAGATATGCAAATTGCCTTCAAGTCATATATTAGGATGAAGTTGTTTACAAAACATACTATGGCACTAGATAAATATTATCATGCATAATTTGTATAGGATTGATTTAATTTCACACCCAATTTATGTATATTTAAACATGGACCTAGGGTTGTGAGCAAATTTACCATAATTGAACACAATTACTGTGGGGGGCTTTAAAGGTTAAAATAGTTTAATTTATGAAATTAATCAATTATGTTTTATTTCAATTTTTGAAATTTTCTCTATGTTTAATCTTTCTGGTTTAATTCTTTAATCTTTTTTAATATATATTATTGTCGCTCCCAAATTGCGGTTTCCTACAAATTGGGGTGAAGCTTCTAGTCATATTTGAGACTTTTACTTGCATACCCAACGTACTTGCATTTGGAAATGCGTGCAACATAGGCTTGATGATTACGAGGATACTTGTGTGGTTTGATGTTGACATGCATAGACCTTGGTTTTAGCTTGATTGAATGCTCAATCTCTCAAATTGATGGTAGCTTCATAGGTAACTTTTAGAAACCTTCTTTGTGCTTTTCGATGGCTTCCTTGATGTCTTGTTTTCAAACAAAAAGTTTAGTTGGGAGAGCCTTGATTTAGTGATGTTGAACTACATAAGCTGGTGCTCCAATGCAGATTAACTGATTAATTTGATTTGCGGGGATTATTTTTGAGGGAAAGGGGTTAAATCTATACAACTTCTACTTATTTCTTTCCCATTTAAACTTCATAATTTTGTTTTAAAATATCCATATTAGTGGTATAAGTGCCTAATTGCATTAACCATTCTACACCAAGCAGTATGTCAACTCCTCCTAGGGGTAGAGCATGGCTTTTTTCCAGCTGGAAGTCTTGCACTATTAGTTTAACATTGCGACCTTTTCCCTAGCCTTCAATTGTTTTTTGATTGACAATCATGACTCAAAGGTCTTTTTCAAGGTGAGCAAAGAGATTTAGCCATCTAGCTATATGATTAATGAAGTTGTGCGTGCTTCTTGAGTCTAGTTGTAGTGTAACATTCTATTTTTTTTATCCAACCCTTATTAGTTGTGACTCATGAGATCCCTGTTATTAGTGCTAATAATTTTTTTGGTCTTGATTCCTCATTTTCTAATCCTATTTTTACTTCATTGTTATTTTCCTCTTCATCTTAATCACTAATTTGTTAGCTTTTGCGGTTACTTTGAAAGTGTTTACACCATGTTTCGGGGTGCTTCACGACGTTTGGGGTACATGGTGTATGATTAGATCCTTGATGGTCCGTGATGGATTTGCACATTTGAGATGCTTCATAATGGATTTGCACATTGGAGATGGCTTACTTAGTGGTTGTTTGACTTTAGTTGGGTGCTTGCATGACGATCTTCCTTAGGGCATTGAAGATCTTCACATAGCTTGGTGAAGTTCTACATGCTGGCCACATGGAGAAGGTTGCTTGCTTGTAGAACTCCCTGCATTGAAGGAGGATGTTTGGCATCATGGAGGAGGGCCTTGGGCCCTAGACAACATGGGTTAGCTTGGATTCTTGCATGGAGGGGAGTTGACGTGGGGATGCTTGGGTTGTGACCATGTTCATGCAAGGGGAGTGAACCCAATGCAATACATGGCTTAGGAAGTTTGTTGGAGTCATTGGAGGATTATAGGAGGAGTGTTAGGAGCATCTGTTGGAGTGCCTTTGCATTTGGCGCCTTGCTTGTGGATAACATCACTTTGGAGCTTGACATGTGTACCCTTGGAGTGTAGTGCTCTACATGTGTCTTTGTAGGGTGCTTGTAAGGGCATATGCCTGCATATGTATTATTGGCCTCTCTTACTTCTCATATATATATATATATGAGAAGTTATGAAAGGGAAAGAGGATGTCTTTGTTGGGAGTTTGCTCTTATAGTCATTCATCATTCTTACCACTTGTGTTAGAGATGTGACTAGGAGGATAGCACTAGTCTTCCTCTCTCTTAGTTTTTCATTTGTAATTTATCTTTCTTGTCTTGGATTTGCTAGGGTTTCTTGGAGCTTCTTGGAACATCTTAAATACTAGGGTTAGGGTTTCATCACTTGGAAACTTGGAGATTAGGGTTTTGAGATAAAACCCTAGGTTGTACTTGTTGAAGAGAAGAAGAAAAGGTGACGTCTTGCCTTGGCAAACATGCTTGTTGGAGCTCCTTGGTGCTAGCTAAGGTTTTTGTTGTTTTCCCTAGCTAGGGTTTTGGAGAGCTAGCGATTGTACTAGCCTTGTGATAAGGCTATGATCTGTACATGAACTTCATCTATGTGCACATTAATGAAGTTTCTAGCTGTCCGATACTTGTGTAATTGCAGATTTGATTTTCAGTCATCTGTTTCTTCATGGTTTTGTAATTTCCAGCACTTATATGTCTTGCTGTTTTGACATAAGTTAGGCTGAACATGTTGAGTGATTTAACATTTATTTTGAAGAAGATGGGCAGATTTGCTGCTGTATTTATAGCTGTTGTAAGTGATTTACAGATATGTTCTATACATGATAGGATTGCTTAAGATGGATGAAACTTATTGGCACATTTTGGTATATTTTTTCTTGAATTGCCTAGTGGATTGGGGTTCTTAAGAGGTGAAATGTTGTATGCTGTTGCTGCTGCTTTATTTATTATTCATAACAGCTCTAAGATTGAAAATTCATCTAAGAAACCTCTAGTTAAGAGGTGAACTTTCTGAATTGTCTGATAGCAGAAATTTCAACATAATTGAGCTATCTAAGTTGTATCCTCAATATCTTTTGTGCCAACATACTATAATTTCTTTGGTTTGCATTTTACCTTGGGTGCCAAATCTTCCCTACAGTGATAACACTTCTTTCTTTGTCTTGATCCTTTCTTTTTAGGGGTTGTTTTATGAAGAGGTGGAGGTGTGTATTTTAATTAGTTATTTTTTCAGAGAATGCAACTTCTTGTTGGTCCATGATTTTTTCTCCCTGAATTTAGCCTTGATTCTTGATTTTTCCATATCTCTGATGTCTAATAACACGATTTCATTCTTATGTTAAATTTTCGACTTGAGATGTAGGTTTCTACCAACTTGTCTTATGGCAATCTTGGTACATGGGTTGTGAGTATTTCCCTTTCACGGATATAGTCCTCTATGTTGATATTATGGTAGCTGCGGGAGGTATTAACCTTTACGTTTAACTTTTGACGAGAATAGAATATTCCGGGAAGCAAGAGAAACCCTAAAACGTTGGATAATAACCCTAGAAGACAATTCGGCTCAAGAGAATATTTAATATTGAGTTATTAGCCTCAAGAAAGAGAAGTCGGCCCAGTCAAGTGAAATAGAGCAGTATAAATAGAGGGTGCTAGAGCTCATTTGACACTCACTCACTCACAACTGCATAAGAATAGTGGTGCGCAAGTTTGGAGAGGGAGTGCAGCTGCAACTGGGATTTTGGCTTTTGGTTGGACTTGGTCTCTTGGTTATGGTTTGGACTTTTTGCTTGGTTTCTGGTTATTCTTGCTTGGTGCGCTACCCTTGGAGAAAGGTGCGCTAGCCTTGGTTGGCTATTGGTCTGCTACTGGAATTATTCTGTCTGTCAAGGTTAAGGTGCTCAGGGGTGGCTTTTGTGCCTATGGTTGGGTGAAAATATTGCTATATTGTCTATGGAAAAATGAGCACATCTCTTTTATTCTAACACTATGTTGTGCCCATTTGTTGTAATTGAGTGAGTTTCACAAAAAATTCTATTATGTCCATGTCCCAGAATCTCTTAAAAAATTATTCTTAAACATTTCTCAAGTCACTAATACACCTTGTGTTTTAGCACATGTAGATTTGTATAAGAACGTTGATGCCACCATGATTTTGTAATCATTGTTACAGATCTGATGTATGTTGATGTAACTTAAGTGAGTTGTTTAAATCCTAGCCGTTAAATCTAAAGTGAAGGTGAGATCTAATCTTAGCCTTTGATCACTTTAGGAGATCTAGAGTTTTGGATTTAGGGTTATCTCAACATAATAAAAGATAGCCTAAGTGAGAGGATGAGACACACACAGAGTGAGGAGATCTCATTGATTGGGTGAAGAGCATTTCATCCAATTGTGAGTGGGCAGGGTCAAAGGAAGGAGCAAAGGGTCAACAAGGGGAGATAGTAGCCAGGTAGGCTAGGCTATTTGCTGCATTTTATTTTCCTCAGATGGGCCATTATCCCAAGATGGGATCCCAAGATGGGATCCCAAGATTTTGATTAATAAAATCAACTCAGATCTGGTTTTTCCTTCAGGGTTTTTCCAGGGGTGTTTACCCAGATATCTTGTGCAATGTGTATGGTTTCAGTTTTATGCTTCCGCTAATGTTTGGTTAATAACCTAGCTATGCATTTATTTAATAAAGTGATTTTATTGGAACTAAGTGCCGGGTACTAGGTTCAGAAAATTAACATGGTAGCAAAGCTTGGACTATGGAGAAGGGAAACCAGGAACACGAGATCGAGATTTGCAGCATAAGAATTTGTTTTTGCAGGCTGCGGATAAAACGCGAAAAAAAAAGACAGTGGCGGGAATTTTTTATTTTATAGCGGATTTTTTTATAATTTTTCCTTGGGATGAAAAGAAGAAATTAAAAAAAAATTAAAAGAGAGGCAGTCGTATAGTACAACTGCTAATTGGCTGCAGAGAAGACCCGTACGGATCGTATGACTGATTAGTCCGGCTGTAGAAGTGGATGTGGCTAAGATTCACAGAGAAATCGAGACCCATTGACTGCTGCGGAAAAGATCCGGTGAAGGGGCTTAGGAGTGGTGTAGCATGAGCAAGTTCTGAAGACGTCGGTTGAGGGTGAGGTGACGGCTATGTGTGTGATCGGTGGCTGAAGGAGCAACAACGAAGACTGCAGTAGATGTGGAGCAGTCGATTGGTGGTTACTCGGACAACATATGAAGAGGAAGAGTTGATCGAGTGGTAGTAGCTGTGTGCTGGAGTGGATCTGTGTAGCGACAAGCATGTAGGTGACGGCTGGAGGATCCGTCGTATTGCTGCAACCGCCGAAGTCTGAAGGAGGCCCCACAACCAACTGGTGGGGGATTGGTTGAGGGCATCTGTGGGGGTCAAGGTTGTTAAATTTTAAGCTTGATTCATGTAGAAGAGATCTTTAACTTCTTTTCAACACATTACATCTTTAAACCACAATATACTGAAGAACTGAAT
>SNQJ01S0044114.1:0-12515 GCA_010110895.2 Picea sitchensis
AGTGATATGACCATATCTTTGATCAAACCTAAGCATTTCACCTTCCTTGAGTCAAAAGAGAAAATATCCTTATAAGGTCTTGTAATTTCTAGGCCTAATTCATCCATGACCACCTTGGGCATGAGATTATGTGATGCACATGAATCTAACATGGCATTAAGTAAGGTCATGTCATGAATTTTAAGGCTAACATAGAAAGGAGGAACATCATCAACATCACCACTCTATTCCACGTGCGGGCCAAACAAGATGGCAGGGTGGTTGTCTTGTATGTTCAAGGTGTCAGGGGATTCTTCCATATTTAGCATTTTAATGATCTGATTTCTATATTCTCCATTATTGATCAACTCATTAAACAAAACATAGATTTTTATTTTAGCCATTTCGCTTTCAAAATTAAAAGGAGACAAAGCTTTTTCTACCTCTTTGATGACCGCTTCCTTTCTTTCCTCAGGTGCTTTCTTTGGGGGTTCTTCCTTTGATTTTCCTTTCTCCATTACATCTCTTACTGAATTATCTTTCTTTGGTTGGCTTGAAGAAGGGGTATTTGTCTGAAGTTCCCTTGTGGGATTCTCCTTTGGAAGCTCTGCAGACACCTTTTTACTTCTGAGGTTATACTGCTTCTGAATTTGCATAATAGCATTGTGGTATCCCTTCCTAAACTCTTATGTTTTCGATGACAACATGTCATCATTCTCCAACATAAAATCATCATTCGCATCCATAAATTGATCATTCTCTCCTTTTGTTAAGAACAAGTGTGTTTTTGTATTGTCACAACAATGCATCTGGTCTTGGATTATTTCATCAAAATCTTCATTTGCATAGTTTTTTTTGGAAAGGATGTTTTATCTGCTGATCACCTTGATCTCTCTGGTCTCTTTTCCTAATCTGTGGAACTGGGGCTCTTCTAAAATTTTTATTTCTGGGATAAAAATCGATTTTCTCCCTAGTGGCAGGCTTGTTCTCCATGAACATCCTTTCCATGAGTCTTGATCATCAAGTCAAATTTCTCATCTAATGATTGAGACGTGGAGGGTTGTGCTTCCCCTTGGACCTTCTTCACACTTTTGTCAATATTATGTTTGATCTTCCCCGATGTCATCATATTTACTTCTACTTAAGCTGCATCGCTCATCATATCATCTAATGTATTTGATCTTCTTTCTCTTAACACCAAGTCAAAGTCACTGCTAAAAGAATCGACATATCAAACTTGGACCGCTCTGGAAGGAAGTTTGACTTTTGTGGGAATCGAAATATAAAATTTCATAAATCTGGTTAAAAAACTCTTGCATTGTTTCATTTGGTTATCTTTTTATATTATTGTATTGAGTTAGTAACTAGAGAGGATTCTTTTTATCACCCCACCTGGCGAGAACAAGTGTTTCAAAAGCTGCAAAATCAGGGATACTCACCGCTGGAAGAGATTTGAACCATTTTCTGACCTCCCCTGAGAGACTCTGCACAAACAATCTCATTTTTGCATCCTCATGATCTACCTCTTCCAGGTCGACAAAATCATTAAACCAATATAAGTGTTTTTGGGCTGAAGCATTCTCTTCAACACCGTATAATTTAATTCTCTAATTATAATTCTGAGGTAAATAATGTAATTGGGCTGACAAGGCGAGAGGAGTGAACGTGGTGGCAATGACTCTAGGTGGAATTTGAACTAGCTGAATAGTCTGAGTGGGGATTACAACAGTCTGCGGGGGGTTGGTCGGTATCAAAGATTGGAACTTTTTCTCATCCAAGACAATTTCATTCAAATAGGATTCTGATTTGGACATGAAAAAAGTTTGTTCAAATAGTAAATCGAAGTCAAGGTCATCAATGATTTTTACCCTATCTTTAGGTAAAGATAGGTTCCTGTCCAGGTAACACACATGGTTCGTTATCTTTTCCTTTCCTTTGTGCATAAGTTTTTTAGGATCAAACATAGATGTCGCAGGATCTGGATCTAGGTTCGCTCTAGTGTAAACTTTCTTAGAAGCCAGGATTTTGGATTAGGACTACTCTATGCTACTAATATTGTTCAATGTAGTCACCAAGGTAAAATAAGTTTCAACCAATATAGGTGTCTGATCCACTATTACCCTCAGGAATCAAATCTACTTCTTTAGTCATTTTCCCAGGAAAAGTTTTCAATTTCATCCCCGACTATGGCCCCAAGATGTTAGACCTTGGTAAATTATTGGGTTGAAGAGAAACGCCCTACCAAGGTAACCTACAAACCAAATTTAAGACTGTAAACTAGACTTTCCAATCTAGAGAGGGCTCTCTCTGAGGCATAGTCTTTGATAGATAATAACGTTGGATTGACGGCTAGATTTATATGCTTGAGAAAGTGTTTTCTAGTCTCGCTGGAAAGGAAATATAGTACTTTGGGCTATGGAGTCAACCCCCTGAAAACGAGAGAAATCAATGACTGGTAATGGAAACTTTGAGAGGATAAAGGATAAATAGGAGATAGTTTTTCAGTTTCAATGTCGTTGTGTATGGTGGAAGAAAGGAGAACATAAAGCAAATCAGAGCACCATTAAAGATGAATTATAAATTAATTAAAAGGAAAACAAAGAGTTTAAATGGTTGAGTCTAAAGCACCACGCGATGAATTTTAAACCCTTTAAATATTTCCAATTTCAACAAATGAAACAGACATGAATTTGTAGGAAACATGAAGTACATACAAAGATAGGATCACAGTACATCAAACCACCGCCATTAGAATATTTTCATCAAAGCTCCAAGACCTCTGCATTATATTTCCATCAGATTCAAAGATTACATTCAAGAGTGCTCTGTCTACACTACTTTACCGACCCCGATTACATAAAAAAGATACAATATACAGAAAACTAACGCCCTCTTGGGATTCTATGCCTCAAACTAATTTCCCCTAGAATCTCATATTCAGTTACTTTCCTCCCAGACAAGATTTTCAATAGAGTTTACCAAAAATAGAAACCCGATTGCACTCAATCATAACATAATTGACACATTTGTCTCAATCATTCTGTCATGAGTAATATTCGGTCATCAGGTTGTGATAAATCAACGTTTTCTTTCAAGGGGTGCCTGATTAATCGAGCGTACTGTTGGAAACTCTTTCACCTTTGTATAACAAGATCTGGTTGTTGCTGAACAATCATTGGTTGTAGCATGCATGTGGCGAGTTGGTGTAGCAGAAGTCCATTTGCGGTCGCTCATGCAACTCCAGGTGGAAACAATGGTTGGGGGACCATGCATCTCTTCCAAAACTGGCATGCGTTTCATTTATACATGTTGTCCTCAGTAGGTAAGTTTACAACATCTGCGCAGTGAATATTCATTGTCCAGGTGTCATGCTAGACTTCTTGTTAATGTAAGAAACAAGATATGTGCGGAGAAAGATTCCATGCCACGATCCAAAAGGACAAAATGGGGTTTTCTTACTCATGCCTCCGACCTCACCTGCAACCTTAAAAATCTAAGTTTTTTTCGAAGAGACTAGTTCCATTTTCTCAGACTCTTCACATGTCTCCACAAGACTACACTTCCTTTCATTTTTGCTTGAGCATTGGCGAGAGCTGCGCAGGCATTATCAATGGTCGGTTTTCACTCCTTGAAATGCTCTGTGATTCTTTCTTCTAACACCCTATATTCCTCCTGCAGCTAGATAATTACGTCTTGTGCCTCTCTGAGCTATTTTTTAAGCCAATTTACATTCTGTGATCGACTCTGCGATGCTGGAAATTCAATAGTCCTTTCTGCCATTTGTCTTCTTAACTCTCTGTTTTCTTTATAAAGTTCGATAATAGCATGTTTTGCTCACTTCAACTGTTGCGACAATTCCTGATCATTCACACTTTGATCACCTGAATTCCTCTGTCTTTCATCAATTCCCTTGGTTGCACCTTCAACAGGCTCTAGCCGAACGACGCGCATGAGTAATCTCTTGGTAGAAAACTTAGTGCGTTATTTACTGGGAGATTGGATATCCTCAGTTTTATTAGTCAACCTTGGCCTTCCTCTTTTCCAGGGTGTTTGTTGGTGGGACGACAAGTCCTCTATTTCCTTTCCCTTTCTTTTTCCCGTGACATAATCCTTTCTCGCCCCTACGCTATGGAGCGTTGTTTCCATTGCAGATAGAGGAATGTCTCCTTTGGGGTCTCTGGGGATGTTAGTTGCAATCATAAATGACTCACATTCCATGTTCAAGTGTCTCAAATTTTCGACCACTAACAACATGATTAATGACAAATGGGATAAATTGCTCCTCGATTGGTCATCCTTGGCCTCGACGTTGTCCACCATATTTCCCAAGCTTCGATACAAGAAGAAAGGTAGATTCAAGGGTTGCTTCCATGTGAAGTTCATCAACAATATGATGTGATATGGGTACACCCTAACAAACCTTCCTTCACAGGTGACATATCTTCTGATTACCTTTAGAATCTTTTGGAAAGGCTCCCAGAGGTACTGGTTAGGATTGTTGGCTCTAATTTTCCCATTTAGACAGTCGGGCTTGATGAAGTCTTTATAGCATAAGATGTCGAAAGGAATGAATTTAAACCATTTTTCTCTACACAAAGGGATCTCTTTCGCAACTGACAGAGTTTCTTCTGTCACTTAGAAGGTGATTCCCACAATGGTCGTGCTGACCCCTGTAAAATTTAGGAAAAAATGATCAGCCAGATTCGCATTATACCCTTTGATATTTTCGAAGAAGCGCATACATCCAACTTGTTCAAAAGATGCTTTGATTCTCGAGTCTTCGTTTATTAACTACATGTCCTAAGGCTCAGAACTCACGACCCTGCCACTTCTCTCCTTCTTTCTTATGCTTTGGGACACTACCATGATGCTAGTATATATTTATCTCACACACGGGGTAATGAGCTGTAACACCCTCTTTGCGTGAAAAATAAGAATGACAGGCTTCACATAAAATGCAAGAAAGGCAGTAGAAAAATATTTACATGACAAGAAAAAATCAGCCACCGGAGTTCATGGCATGGCAGTAAGGCACGACAGAAAATTTCGGCGCAGTGAGGAAACTCGGTGCAGTGGAAAACAACAATGGGAGACTTGGAGTGCCGTGATTTTTCACCTTTCTGACTTCATGATTAGGTGATGATGTTCATCATATCTTTCGACGTGACCTTTATTCGAACAACTTGCCTCGATCTTTGGCACGTAAATTCCCCTTTTTTGACAGGAATCGATATTTAGGGAAAGGGACCTTTACAAGTCTCACATGAATAATCATTATTCCCTTTCTCGAATCCAAGGGCCAGACCCGCTACTTGTTGATTTCGACCCATTCGTTATTCAGTCACTGACCTTGCATGTTTCAACGCATGAACTATGACTCATCTAGGACTAACTCTAACTGCAAAAAATCACGGTGCTAACAATGGAAACATGAAAAGAAAACATGTACACATCATGTCCTATCCTATCCAATATCTCAAATGGACCACAATATATGGATGCTAGCTCAGTGCAACTTCCCAAATTCAATGAGATTTTTCTTGTTTTGACTTTAAAAAACACATGTTCTCCAACTTTAAATTCCCTTGGTGTCTTGCCTTTATCTACATAACTCCTTTGCATGTCTTGTGTTGACTTTAAATTCTATTTGAGTTGGATCATTTTCTCTTCCATTTATTTGAGCAATTTCGATCAAGTACTAGTCTATTTGTTGGATTGTCCCAACTAATTGGAGTATTGCACTTTCTTCCATATAAAGCTTCAAATGAGCTTTTTTTAGTGAGCCTGATATCCATTATTGTAGGAAAATTCAACTAAATGCAAGTTATGTTCCCACTTGTATGGATTTTCCATCACATACATTCTTAACACGTCTTCAATCACTTGATTAACTCTCTCTATTTTTCGATCTGTTTATGGATGATAGGCTTTTCTAAAATTCAAATTTGTATCAAAACATTTGAATAATCCCTTCCAAAAGTTTGAAGTAAACTTTAGATATTGGTTTGAAACAATTTCCTTAGGTAATCCATGAAACCTATCATTATCTTTCATGTAAATTTATGTTATATTAGCTACCTTATAAGTCAACTTAACTGAAATAAAGTGAGCAAATTTTGTTAATTTATCCACCACTGCCATTATTAAATCACGTTGCCTTGTTGTTTTGGGCAAGTTAGTGATAGAATCAATATTTTTCACTTCTCATTTCCACTCTGGAACTCACAATGGCTGTAGAAACCATGTTGGATGTTTGTATTCAACCCTTACTCTTTAATATTCCATATACTTAGCTATATAATCAACACCATCCTTTTTCATTCTTGGCCAACAATATTGTCTTCTTATTGCTACAATTATCTTCTAGTATGTATCATGTCCAACATATGAAACATTATGTATTTATTTTAGTACCATCTTTCTTAATTCATAAGAATTAGGAACATACACTCTATTTTTATGCATGAGAATTCCATCTTCTTCCAGCTTATACTTTTCATATTTTTGTTGTACATATTTTTGTTGTAATTCTTTTTTATTTGTAGGTAATGCTCATCTGAAATAAGAGCTTCCAATTTTTTTTTTCAAATCTGATTTGCACATGCTAGTGGTTTGTTGAGGCGTCAACAACCCATGATAAGCGTTGTTTCATGGTTGCATGATAAACATTTTTTCATTCCCTCAATCATGATAAGATTTGTTTAAAACTTATTTTTCTTCTTGAAGAGATGCATGGCTACTTGACAAAAACACAACATGCCACATGACCTTCTGGAGAGACTTCTTTGAAGATTTCAATAACAATGTAGATGGAATAATTTATTTTTCACATAAATCAAGTCTCAAACCTTTGGTAATTGGCACCATCAAGATTAAATGTGTTTTTGGTTTGACTACTATTCCAAGGAATTTGAAGCAATGTGATGCTTGTATCCTTGGAAAATATAGAAAATAACCATTTCATGGTTTTACTTCTAAAGCATGTCGAAAAATTGGACTGATACATTTTGATTTGTATGGCCCCATTCCTATTCCATCTGCTAATGGAAATAAATATATCATGTCTTTTATTGATTATTATACCATGATGTGTTGGGTGTACTTGTTGAAATATAAATCACAAGCTTTTGAAACTTTTAATTTTTTTTTGTATGGATCCAAAATGAAGATCAGTCTCATATTGGCCCTCCTCATACTAATAATGGAAGATAATATACATCTAATGAATTTGAAAACTATCTTCACAAACATGGGACCAAAAATCAAACCACAATTCCATACAATCCTCAACATAATGGTGTAGATGAAAGAATGAACAAGACTCTCCTAAATATGGTTCATTCCATGATGTTTTTCAAAAATGTAAAAATGATGTTTTGGGATGATGGAGTTTTATGTGTAGTTTATGTAAAAAAAACAAGTGTCCATATCATGCCCTTGAAAATAAGAATCGTTATGAAATGTGGTATGGTCGCATTCCTTTGATGAGGAATCTTAAGGTCTTTGGTTCCACCTGCTATGCCTTAATTACTAAGGAGCAAAGAAACAAACTTGATGCAAGGAGTTGGAAGTGCATCTTCTTGGGGTACTCAAATACCACCAAGGTATATTTTCTTTACGATGAGGTAAACAAGAATCTCATTATTTCCAAAGAAGTTATTTTTCTTGAATCCTCTAAGAATGATAAAACTATTGAGAGATAGATTGATTATCTAGATAAATTCACTTGTGTAAAGACATATCACGAATTTGATGATGAGATTCCACATCTTGAAGGGGCATCCCTATCTTGGATCAATCTATGGAATCTCCTTTTGAATCACCATCGACTCCCCCTCGTGAAGAATTTCCATCATAATCTAAAGTTCATTTGGATGATGTGATTGAGAGGATTGAAAGGCTGAGTCTTGATGAGAACTCAACACCATCTCGATCACTTAAGCAACCTAGACCATATCAGAAAGGTCACCAAAATGGCTCATAAATACACTTGAACAATGTTCATCTTTATGAGGTTGGAAAAATGGGAACTAGAAATTCAACCAGACAAGATAGAGGTGATGTAGATGATATGGATGTTTCATATGATTTTGATTTGAATTTATCTACTAACTCTGAACCAACTTCCTTTGAATAAACCACTTCTCATGATGGGTAGAAAGAATCCATGCAAGAGTATGATGCTCTCATCACGAATGGGACATGGAAGTTGGTGGGCCCTCCATTCAAAACCAAACCTATTGGATGCAATTGGGTCTGCAAGAAAAAGTACAAATCAAATGTCTTGCTTGACAAGCACAAATCAAGGCTCGTCGAAAAATGATTTTCATAGAAAGAAGGTATGGATTGTGAGAAGAATAACCCCCCCCCACACACACACACATAAAATGGTCTACCATTCATACTCTATTTGTCTTAGTAGCACATAATGGATGGAAATTTCATCAAATGGATGTGAACCCTACTTTCTTGAATGTAGACTTGAAATAAAATGTCTTCATGTCTCAACGAGAAGGATTTGTTGTGAAGGGAAAAGAATAGAAAATATGCAAGATCATCAAATCCTTATATGGTCCGAAACAATCATCATGATTTTGGTATGAAAAGTTAATTGAGCATCCTCTAAAATTGAATTTCAAGCACTTCAATCTAGATGATGCAACTCTTTTTGTCTAGAAAGTTGGAAAAATTATTGTATATCTTGTAGTGTGTGTGTATGATATGTTGATAATAGGGAACAATGAAATTTGTATTTCATCCATAAATAAAGAGTTGAAGAAAGGATTTGAGATGACAGATTTGGGACATCTTCCAATACTTTTGGGCATTGAAGTGGCTCAAAATACAAAGTACATATTCATCTCCCAAAAGAAGTATATTGGAGAATTGTTGAACAAGTTTGGCACGACTGAGTGTAACCTCGTATCTACTCCATTGGAACAAAATTTGAAGCTCACATCAAAATAATGGAATGAATTTGAGAATGCAACCAAGTACAAACAATTTTTGGGAAGCCTTATCTACCTCACCACCACTAGACTAGATATTTCATTTTTTTTTTGGATTCTTTCCAGGTTCATGCAAAATTTTTATGAAGGACATTGGTCTGCTGCAAAAAGATTTATAAAAGAATTGAAGGGAACTCAAGATTTTGGACTCAAGTGTTGTAAGGTATATGACTTCACCCTTATTGGACATTCTGATTCAGAATTTGTTGGGGATAAAGAAAATGGAGTGTCAACTTTAGGCTATCTCATGAGTCTTGGATTAGTCGTTGTCTCCTGGAGATCACACAAACAATCAATTCCAAAAGATTCCACAACATAAGTAGAATGTGTGGAAGTTGCATAAGAAACAAAGGATATTTTATGGCTTAGGAAAATACTTGAATATTTGTAGGAGAAACATGCGAATTCTACTCTTCTAGTTGACAATACTTTTGCAATCAAGTTGGCTAAGAATCTGAAATTCCATGATCAAACTAAGCACATCAACACAAAATATCTCCTGATTCGATATCATGTAGATTCCAATACTATTCATTTAAAACATTGTTCCACAAATAAGCAAATTGTGGACATCTTCACCAAAGCGCTTGTAAGAGAAAAGTTTGAAAAGTTCAGAATGATGCTTAGACTCACAAACGACCCTTCATATTAAAGGGGGTAATGTTGGCTACCTCATCCTTGTGATTACGGTAGTTTTTAAATAAATTTTAAATAGTATAAATATGAATAGTCATAGGTGATAGGGAGAGTCATTTGGAAGATGAAGACCAAAGGTCATCTAAATATGTATTTATGAAGGTTTCGTGTTAATATAAAGCATCAAAGTGTGGAGTTACATTCTTTTTCCATACCGAGCTTGCCAGGAAACTTTTATACAAGTTTATATGGTCTAGAGATAAAAAAAGAAGGATTTAATGCTGGCCTCATGGAAAAAATCAACATTACCAAAAGCCTTTGGAGGATGGGGCCTCAAAAATCTCTTACACTTTTCAAAGGCTCTTGCTACAAAAAATGTGTGGAGGATAATTCAAGGAACATGTTTGTGGTTTCAAGTTGTAAGGATTAAATATATATCCCCTAATTTAGTGTAGGATTGGATAAAAAAATCTCGTTAAACAACAAAACAATGTCTCAATAATTCGAAAAGTTGTTATCTATGCTTTCCATCTGGTCAACAACTAGTTGATTTGGAAAATTAGAAAAGGGATAAAATGAAAATCGGTCTTGACCCCTAGGTAGGGAGAAAAGGTATGCACTGATTTCCACTCCAAATTATTTAGGATTTACAGAACAAAGGTTATTTCAACCTCTAACATATAGAAAACTGGGTAAGGACCACTACTAGGCACCAACAATGCTTAATTGGGGAATAAATTGGATTGGGGGAAGAGACTGCAAAATAATGGAAAAGATACACAAACCTCTTGATAGTCAGGAATATTAGACTCAAGGAAGAAGAGGACTTGTTGATTTGGTCATATCCTATTGGACCATATCTTCTTATATTAGGCTACAAAGCACTAGTAGAGAATGGAAGAAAAGAACAACATATCTAGTGGTAGAAAATTGTACGAAAATTAAAATGCCTAACCAAAAACAAGATCTTATGTGGCTAAACTTAAACAACAAGGCTCCTACATGGGATGCTCTTCAGAAGAAGAATTTTATAGGGCCAGGTTGGTGCTTTCAATGTCACCAAGTAGAAGAATAGTATTGACCACCTCTTGGTGGAATGTCCATACTCCAAGGGGGTACGAAAACAGGTGGAAATACTAATAGGGATTGGGAATCTCTGGGAAGGAGGAAACCTTGAAGAGTTCTTTAGAACCTAGTGTAATAGAAAGAAGACTTCCAATATTAGAGAGATTCCACTTAACATAGTGTGGGGAGTATGGTTTGCTAGAAATATAAAGTTATTTGAAGACAAAGAGACACTTCCCACCAAATATGTTTTCCAATGCAAGGTGAAGTGATTATACATTAGGATATTCCATGTGATTTTTTCAATGGTGCATCATAGGGGAACCCTTCTAAGGGAGGTTAAGGAGGCATATTGTACTTATATTCAGATCAAAATAGTTATTTTAAGGATGGAATTGGTCAAGAAACAAACAAATTATGTGAATTGAGGGATTTAAATCTGGTCTTGAAACTAGCACAATAATTTGGTGTAACCCAATTCCAAATTTTTGGAGACTCCAAGCTAGTTATCCAATGAATGAAAAAATAATTTTCTCTCAATAATTTTATATTATGACCCATATATGATGAATTTATCAATCTACTGACATATTTCTCATTTACATCTTTGTCTCATATTTATAGGGACAAAAATAGTTTTGCAGATGAGCTCTCAAAAGCAGGAGTTGGGCTAGAACGAGGAACCTAGATTGTTTCAGTGATCCATAATGGACATTCTACATAACATAATCATCAACGATGGACCTAATTGCATCCATTTCAGTTGTGATCTCATACTTTTGTATAATAATGGACTTTCACCGATCTCTAGATGAATGATTGATGTACTTTTTTTAAATGTCATTTTGGTTCTTTTTGAAGAGGCTATTGATGCAACTAAACAAGAACAACTTTTAGTTTTTCTTGTGATGCTAGATCAGATATAAGAATGTCATGTAAAGGGACTAAAACACTTACGAATGTCATGGACATCTAACAATGGAGAGTGAAAAGAGGGACCCTTCCTCTTCATATTTTCTAAAGAGAGCATCAACTACCGGATTCTCCTTGCCCTTCTTATAAATGATCTCATAATAATATTCTAACATTTTTGTAACCCATTTTTGTTGATTCATGGATGAAATTCTTTGCTCCAAAAATTATTTGAGGATACGATGATTAATTTTACTATGGAAATGTTTCCCAAGCAAGTAGGGACGCCAAATATCCACATCATGCAAAATGGATAACATTTCTTTTTCATAGGTGGATTTTTCCATGTGTTGCTCACAAAGTTATTTATTGGTAAAGGCCAATGGTTTGCATTCTTGCATGAGAACTACACCTATGCATTTTCCCAAGGAATCACATTCCATAAAAAACATTTTAGTGAATTTAGGTAGAGAAAAGTAATAGGGTTGTACATAGCATCTTTCAAATCCTAGAAGGATTGATATATGACTAAATTCCAACTAAAAGCATTTTTTTTAAGTAAGGTAGTGAGGGGTGCAACAATTTTTCCATATTTCTAGACAAACTTCTGATAGTACCTAGTTAGACCAAGGAAACCTCGTAAACATTTAAGAGTCGTAGGACGAGACCAATATTTCATTGCTTCAATTTTCTTTGGGTCCACTCATACACCATCCTTACTAACAATATGTCCCAAATATTCAACTTCACAGACACCAAAGGCACATTTGGACCTCTTGAGAAAGAGTTTATCATGAGAAAGTAGTTGTAAGACCTAGTTTACATGGCTAACATGGGCCTACTAAGTTTTATTGTAGATTAGGATGTCATCAAAAAAGACAAGGACACAATTTTGTAGAAAGGGTTGAAACATGT
>SNQJ01S0044114.1:12525-28640 GCA_010110895.2 Picea sitchensis
GTGCCAAACTTGTTCAACAATTCTCCAATATACTTCTTTTGGGAGATGAATATGTACTTTGTATTTTGAGCCACTTCAATGCCCAAAAGTATTGGAAGATGTCCCAAATCTGTCATCTCAAATCCTTTCTTCAACTCTTTATTTATGGATGAAATACAAATTTCATTGTTCCCTATTATCAACATATCATACACACACACTACAAGATATACAATAATTTTTCCAACTTTCTAGACAAAAAGAGTTGCATCATCTAGATTGAAGTGCTTGAAATTCAATTTTAGAGGATGCTCAATTAACTTTTCATACCAAAATCATGATGATTGTTTCGGACCATATAAGGATTTGATGATCTTGCATATTTTCTATTCTTTTCCCTTCACAACAAATCCTTCTCGTTGAGACATGAAGACATTTTATTTCAAGTCTACATTCAAGAAAGTAGGGTTCACATCCATTTGATGAAATTTCCATCCATTATGTGCTACTAAGACAAATAGAGTATGAATGGTAGACCATTTTATGTGTGTGTGTGTGGGGGGGGGTTATTCTTCTCACAATCCATACCTTCTTTCTATGAAAATCATTTTTCGACGAGCCTTGATTTGTGCTTGTCAAGCAAGACATTTGATTTGTACTTTTTCTTGCAGACCCAATTGCATCCAATAGGTTTGGTTTTGAATGGAGGGCCCACCAACTTCCATGTCCCATTCGTGATGAGAGCATCATACTCTTGCATGGATTCTTTCTACCCATCATGAGAAGTGGTTTATTCAAAGGAAGTTGGTTCAGAGTTAGTAGATAAATTCAAATCAAAATCATATGAAACATCCATATCATCTACATCACCTCTATCTTGTCTGGTTGAATTTCTAGTTCCCATTTTTCCAACCTCATAAAGATGAACATTGTTCAAGTGTATTTATGAGCCATTTTGGTGACCTTTCTGATATGGTCTAGGTTGCTTAAGTGATCGAGATGGTGTTGAGTTCTCATCAAGACTCAGCCTTTCAATCCTCTCAATCACATCATCCAAATGAACTTTAGATTATGATGGAAATTCTTCACGAGGGGGAGTCGATGGTGATTCAAAAGGAGATTCCATAGATTGATCCAAGATAGGGATGCCCCTTCAAGATGTGGAATCTCATCATCAAATTCGTGATATGTCTTTACACAAGTGAATTTATCTAGATAATCAATCTATCTCTCAATAGTTTTATCATTCTTAGAGGATTCAAGAAAAATAACTTCTTTGGAAATAATGAGATTCTTGTTTACCTCATCGTAAAGAAAATATACCTTGGTGGTATTTGAGTACCCCAAGAAGATGCACTTCCAACTCCTTGCATCAAGTTTGTTTCTTTGCTCCTTAGTAATTAAGGCATAGCAGGTGGAACCAAAGACCTTAAGATTCCTCATCAAAGGAATGCGACCATACCACATTTCATAACGATTCTTATTTTCAAGGGCATGATATGGACACTTGTTTTTTTTACATAAACTACACATAAAACTCCATCATCCCAAAACATCATTTTTACATTTTTGAAAAACATCATGGAATGAACCATATTTAGGAGAGTCTTGTTCATTCTTTCATCTACACCATTATGTTGAGGATTGTATGGAATTGTGGTTTGATTTTTGGTCCCATGTTTGTGAAGATAGTTTTCAAATTCATTAGATGTATATTATCTTCCATTATTAGTATGAGGAGGGCCAATATGAGACTGATCTTCATTTTGGATCCATACAAAAAAAAATTAAAAGTTTCAAAAGCTTGTGATTTATATTTCAACAAGTACACCCAACACATCATGGTATAATAATCAATAAAAGACATGATATATTTATTTCCATTAGCAGATGGAATAGGAATGGGGCCATACAAATCAAAATGTATCAGTCCAATTTTTCGACATGCTTTAGAAGTAAAACCATGAAATGGTTATTTTCTATATTTTCCAAGGATACAAGCATCACATTGCTTCAAATTCCTTGGAATAGTAGTCAAACCAAAAACACATTTAATCTTGATGGTGCCAATTACCAAAGGTTTGAGACTTGATTTATGTGAAAAATAAATTATTCCATCTACATTGTTATTGAAATCTTCAAAGAAGTCTCTCCAGAAGGTCATGTGGCATGTTGTGTTTTTGTCAAGTAGCCATGCATCTCTTCAAGAAGAAAAATAAGTTTTAAACAAATCTTATCATGATTGAGGGAATGAAAAAATGTTTATCATGCAACCATGAAACAACGCTTATCATGGGTTGTTGACGCCTCAACAAACCACTAGCATGTGCAAATCAGATTTGAAAAAAAAAATTGGAAGCTCTTATTTCAGATGAGCATTACCTACAAATAAAAAAGAATTACAACAAAAATATGTACAACAAAAATATGAAAAGTATAAGCTGGAAGAAGATGGAATTCTCATGCATAAAAATAGAGTGTATGTTCCTAATTCTTATGAATTAAGAAAGATGGTACTAAAATAAATACATAATGTTTCATATGTTGGACATGATACATACTAGAAGATAATTGTAGCAATAAGAAGACAATATTGTTGGCCAAGAATGAAAAAGGATGGTGTTGATTATATAGCTAAGTATATGGAATATTAAAGAGTAAGGGTTGAATACAAACATCCAACATGGTTTCTACAGCCATTGTGAGTTCCAGAGTGGAAATGAGAAGTGAAAAATATTGATTCTATCACTAACTTGCCCAAAACAACAAGGCAACGTGATTTAATAATGGCAGTGGTGGATAAATTAACAAAATTTGCTCACTTTATTTCAGTTAAGTTGACTTATAAGGTAGCTAATATAACATAAATTTACATGAAAGATAATGATAGGTTTCATGGATTACCTAAGGAAATTGTTTCAAACCAATATCTAAAGTTTACTTCAAACTTTTGGAAGGGATTATTCAAATGTTTTGATACAAATTTGAATTTTAGAAAAGCCTATCATCCATAAACAGATCGAAAAATAGAGAGAGTTAATCAAGTGATTGAAGACGTGTTAAGAATGTATGTGATGGAAAATCCATACAAGTGGGAACATAACTTGCATTTAGTTGAATTTTCCTACAATAATGGATATCAGGCTCACTAAAAAAAGCTCATTTGAAGCTTTATATGGAAGAAAGTGCAATACTCCAATTAGTTGGGACAATCCAACAAATAGACTAGTACTTGATCGAAATTGCTCAAATAAATGGAAGAGAAAATGATCCAACTCAAATAGAATTTAAAGTCAACACAAGACATGCAAAGGAGTTATGTAGATAAAGGCAAGACACCAAGGGAATTTAAAGTTGGAGAACATGTGTTTTTTAAAGTCAAAACAAGAAAAATCTCATTGAATTTGGGAAGTTGCACTGAGCTAGCATCCATATATTGTGGTCCATTTGAGATATTGGATAGGATAGGACATGATGTGTACATGTTTTCTTTTCATGTTTCCATTGTTAGCACCGTGATTTTTTGCAGTTAGAGTTAGTCCTAGATGAGTCATAGTTCATGCGTTGAAACATGCAAGGTCAGTGACTGAATAACGAATGGGTCGAAATCAACAAGTAGCGGGTCTGGCCCTTGGATTCGAGAAAGGGAATAATGATTATTCATGTGAGACTTGTAAAGGTCCCTTTCCCTAAATATCGATTCCTGTCAAAAAAGGGGAATTTACGTGCCAAAGATCGAGGCAAGTTGTTCGAATAAAGGTCACGTCGAAAGATATGATGAACATCATCACCTAATCATGAAGTCAGAAAGGTGAAAAATCACGGCACTCCAAGTCTCCCATTGTTGTTTTCCACTGCACCGAGTTTCCTCACTGCGCCGAAATTTTCTGTCGTGCCTTACTGCCATGCCATGAACTCCGGTGGCTGATTTTTTCTTGTCATGTAAATATTTTTCTACTGCCTTTCTTGCATTTTATGTGAAGCCTGTCATTCTTATTTTTCACGCAAAGAGGGTGTTACAGCTCATTACCCCGTGTGTGAGATAAATATATACTAGCATCATGGTAGTGTCCCAAAGCATAAGAAAGAAGGAGAGAAGTGGCAGGGTCGTGAGTTCTGAGCCTTAGGACATGTAGTTAATAAACGAAGACTCGAGAATCAAAGCATCTTTTGAACAAGTTGGATGTATGCGCTTCTTCGAAAATATCAAAGGGTATAATGCGAATCTGGCTGATCATTTTTTCCTAAATTTTACAGGGGTCAGCACGACCATTGTGGGAATCACCTTCTAAGTGACAGAAGAAACTCTGTCAGTTGCGAAAGAGATCCCTTTGTGTAGAGAAAAATGGTTTAAATTCATTCCTTTCGACATCTTATGCTATAAAGACTTCATCAAGCCCGACTGTCTAAATGGGAAAATTAGAGCCAACAATCCTAACCAGTACCTCTGGGAGCCTTTCCAAAAGATTCTAAAGGTAATCAGAAGATATGTCACCTGTGAAGGAAGGTTTGTTAGGGTGTACCCATATCACATCATATTGTTGATGAACTTCACATGGAAGCAACCCTTGAATCTACCTTTCTTCTTGTATCGAAGCTTGGGAAATATGGTGGACAACGTCGAGGCCAAGGATGACCAATCGAGGAGCAATTTATCCCATTTGTCATTAATCATGTTGTTAGTGGTCGAAAATTTGAGACACTTGAACATGGAATGTGAGTCATTTATGATTGCAACTAACATCCCCAGAGACCCCAAAGGAGACATTCCTCTATCTGCAATGGAAACAACGCTCCATAGCGTAGGGGCGAGAAAGGATTATGTCACGGGAAAAAGAAAGGGAAAGGAAATAGAGGACTTGTCGTCCCACCAACAAACACCCTGGAAAAGAGGAAGGCCAAGGTTGACTAATAAAACTGAGGATATCCAATCTCCCAGTAAATAACGCACTAAGTTTTCTACCAAGAGATTACTCATGCGCGTCGTTCGGCTAGAGCCTGTTGAAGGTGCAACCAAGGGAATTGATGAAAGACAGAGGAATTCAGGTGATCAAAGTGTGAATGATCAGGAATTGTCGCAACAGTTGAAGTGAGCAAAACATGCTATTATCGAACTTTATAAAGAAAACAGAGAGTTAAGAAGACAAATGGCAGAAAGGACTATTGAATTTCCAGCATCGCAGAGTCGATCACAGAATGTAAATTGGCTTAAAAAATAGCTCAGAGAGGCACAAGACGTAATTATCTAGCTGCAGGAGGAATATAGGGTGTTAGAAGAAAGAATCACAGAGCATTTCAAGGAGTGAAAACCGACCATTGATAATGCCTGCGCAGCTCTCGCCAATGCTCAAGCAAAAATGAAAGGAAGTGTAGTCTTGTGGAGACATGTGAAGAGTCTGAGAAAATGGAACTAGTCTCTTCGAAAAAAACTTAGATTTTTAAGGTTGCAGGTGAGGTCGGAGGCATGAGTAAGAAAACCCCATTTTGTCCTTTTGGATCGTGGCATGGAATCTTTCTCCGCACATATCTTGTTTCTTACATTAACAAGAAGTCTAGCATGACACCTGGACAATGAATATTCACTGCGCAGATGTTGTAAACTTACCTACTGAGGACAACATGTATAAATGAAACGCATGCCAGTTTTGGAAGAGATGCATGGTCCCCCAACCATTGTTTCCACCTGGAGTTGCATGAGCGACCGCAAATGGACTTCTGCTACACCAACTCGCCACATGCATGCTACAACCAATGATTGTTCAGCAACAACCAGATCTTGTTATACAAAGGTGAAAGAGTTTCCAACAGTACGCTCGATTAATCAGGCACCCCTTGAAAGAAAACGTTGATTTATCACAACCTGATGACCGAATATTACTCATGACAGAATGATTGAGACAAATGTGTCAATTATGTTATGATTGAGTGCAATCGGGTTTCTATTTTTGGTAAACTCTATTGAAAATCTTGTCTGGGAGGAAAGTAACTGAATATGAGATTCTAGGGGAAATTAGTTTGAGGCATAGAATCCCAAGAGGGCGTTAGTTTTCTGTATATTGTATCTTTTTTATGTAATCGGGGTCGGTAAAGTAGTGTAGACAGAGCACTCTTGAATGTAATCTTTGAATCTGATGGAAATATAATGCAGAGGTCTTGGAGCTTTGATGAAAATATTCTAATGGCGGTGGTTTGATGTACTGTGATCCTATCTTTGTATGTACTTCATGTTTCCTACAAATTCATGTCTGTTTCATTTGTTGAAATTGGAAATATTTAAAGGGTTTAAAATTCATCGCGTGGTGCTTTAGACTCAACCATTTAAACTCTTTGTTTTCCTTTTAATTAATTTATAATTCATCTTTAATGGTGCTCTGATTTGCTTTATGTTCTCCTTTCTTCCACCATACACAACGACATTGAAACTGAAAAACTATCTCCTATTTATCCTTTATCCTCTCAAAGTTTCCATTACCAGTCATTGATTTCTCTCGTTTTCAGGGGGTTGACTCCATAGCCCAAAGTACTATATTTCCTTTCCAGCGAGACTAGAAAACACTTTCTCAAGCATATAAATCTAGCCGTCAATCCAACGTTATTATCTATCAAAGACTATGCCTCAGAGAGAGCCCTCTCTAGATTGGAAAGTCTAGTTTACAGTCTTAAATTTGGTTTGTAGGTTACCTTGGTAGGGCGTTTCTCTTCAACCCAATAATTTACCAAGGTCTAACATCTTGGGGCCATAGTCGGGGATGAAATTGAAAACTTTTCCTGGGAAAATGACTAAAGAAGTAGATTTGATTCCTGAGGGTAATAGTGGATCAGACACCTATATTGGTTGAAACTTATTTTACCTTGGTGACTACATTGAACAATATTAGTAGCATAGAGTAGTCCTAATCCAAAATCCTGGCTTCTAAGAAAGTTTACACTAGAGCGAACCTAGATCCAGATCCTGCGACATCTATGTTTGATCCTAAAAAACTTATGCACAAAGGAAAGGAAAAGATAACGAACCATGTGTGTTACCTGGACAGGAACCTATCTTTACCTAAAGATAGGGTAAAAATCATTGATGACCTTGACTTCGATTTACTATTTGAACAAACTTTTTTCATGTCCAAATCAGAATCCTATTTGAATGAAATTGTCTTGGATGAGAAAAAGTTCCAATCTTTGATACCGACCAACCCCCCGCAGACTGTTGTAATCCCCACTCAGACTATTCAGCTAGTTCAAATTCCACCTAGAGTCATTGCCACCACGTTCACTCCTCTCGCCTTGTCAGCCCAATTACATTATTTACCTCAGAATTATAATTAGAGAATTAAATTATACGGTGTTGAAGAGAATGCTTCAGCCCAAAAACACTTATATTGGTTTAATGATTTTGTCGACCTGGAAGAGGTAGATCATGAGGATGCAAAAATGAGATTGTTTGTGCAGAGTCTCTCAGGGGAGGTCAGAAAATGGTTCAAATCTCTTCCAGCGGTGAGTATCCCTGATTTTGCAGCTTTTGAAACACTTGTTCTCGCCAGGTGGGGTGATAAAAAGAATCCTCTCTAGTTACTAACTCAATACAATAATATAAAAAGATAACCAAATGAAACAATGCAAGAGTTTTTTAACCAGATTTATGAAATTTTATATTTCGATTCCCACAAAAGTCAAACTTCCTTCCAGAGCGGTCCAAGTTTGATATGTCGATTCTTTTAGCAGTGACTTTGACTTGGTGTTAAGAGAAAGAAGATCAAATACATTAGATGATATGATGAGCGATGCAGCTTAAGTAGAAGTAAATATGATGACATCGGGGAAGATCAAACATAATATTGACAAAAGTGTGAAGAAGGTCCAAGGGGAAGCACAACCCTCCACGTCTCAATCATTAGATGAGAAATTTGACTTGATGATCAAGACTCATGGAAAGGATGTTCATGGAGAACAAGCCTGCCACTAGGGAGAAAATCGATTTTTATCCCAGAAATAAAAATTTTAGAAGAGCCCCAGTTCCACAGATTAGGAAAAGAGACCAGAGAGATCAAGGTGATCAGCAGATAAAACATCCTTTCCAAAAAAAACTATGCAAATGAAGATTTTGATGAAATAATCCAAGACCAGATGCATTGTTGTGACAATACAAAAACACACTTGTTCTTAACAAAAGGAGAGAATGATCAATTTATGGATGCGAATGATGATTTTATGTTGGAGAATGATGACATGTTGTCATCGAAAACATAAGAGTTTAGGAAGGGATACCACAATGCTATTATGCAAATTCAGAAGCAGTATAACCTCAGAAGTAAAAAGGTGTCTGCAGAGCTTCCAAAGGAGAATCCCACAAGGGAACTTCAGACAAATACCCCTTCTTCAAGCCAACCAAAGAAAGATAATTCAGTAAGAGATGTAATGGAGAAAGGAAAATCAAAGGAAGAACCCCCAAAGAAAGCACCTGAGGAAAGAAAGGAAGCGGTCATCAAAGAGGTAGAAAAAGCTTTGTCTCCTTTTAATTTTGAAAGCGAAATGGCTAAAATAAAAATCTATGTTTTGTTTAATGAGTTGATCAATAATGGAGAATATAGAAATCAGATCATTAAAATGCTAAATATGGAAGAATCCCCTGACACCTTGAACATACAAGACAACCACCCTGCCATCTTGTTTGGCCCGCACGTGGAATAGAGTGGTGATGTTGATGATGTTCCTCCTTTCTATGTTAGCCTTAAAATTCATGACATGACCTTACTTAATGCCATGTTAGATTCATGTGCATCACATAATCTCATGCCCAAGGTGGTCATGGATGAATTAGGCCTAGAAATTACAAGACCTTATAAGGATATTTTCTCTTTTGACTCAAGGAAGGTGAAATGCTTAGGTTTGATCAAAGATATGGTCATATCACTGTCTCAAATCCCATCAAAAAATCTGATCATGGACCTGGTGGTTGCCAACATCCCTCCAAAACTTGGCATGTTGTTATCTAGATCCTGGGATGCAAAATTAAATGGAACCTTGCAAATGGACATTTCATATGCTAGTATCCTTGTTTTTGGCCAAGAAAGGAGGTTGTATAGAGAAGTGTTGCTCAAGTACATGGTGAGTAGAAAAACTCAACCAAATAATCATCCTATTTACTTTGTTGACACCAAAGTTGCCTCCTCTATTTTTAATAATAACTTGAGTTTTGAAGAGGGGAATCCAACAACTGTCATGGTTGTCAAATACAAAACTGAGCATCGAACAGAGGAAATTACAGATCAAAAAAACAACACAGAAGATGAAATGTGGAATATGAGTTTTGACAGAGCTACTAGCAGGGAAGGGGTTGGAGATGGTGTGTAGATTAACCCTCCCAAGGTGGGTACAAAACTCTATTATTACAAACTCTCTTTTGATTGTACCAATAATATGGCTTAATATGAGGCACTGATTTTGGGTTTGAAGACCTTACAAGAATTCGGTGCTAGGATAGTTGTACATGGGGATTTCAACCTCATCATTAACCAGGTAAAGGGCATATATCAGTCCAAGCATCCTAGATTGAGGGAATATATAAATTTATTGCTTGATCTCCTTGAATATTTTTCAGAATACAATTTGTCAGTGATTCCTAGGGGGGGAAATCAAATTGCAGATGCTTTGGCTACTTCAACTTCGGTTTTCAAAATTCCAATTTTCCCAATAATAAGTATGAAATTGAATTCAAACATAGGCCAACAATACCTAATAACATTAAATATTGGCAAGTGTTTTAAGACAACAAACATGTGAAAAGATTCTTTCAAATGAGTGATGAATTTGCTATTGTAAATATTGATGATGAGTGTTGTTGTGGAGTAAATGAAGATGTAGTTGTGTTCAACAATAATGACCTTTTTTTCAGAATCATATAGATGGAAGAAATATAGTGCAACTAAAAATAACATTATTCCCAAAGGCTTGGTCCCATTGGAAAATCTTTTTGACGAAAATGATGTAGCCAAAAATCCTAAAATCACTGCGAACGATGAGGATGTAGAATATTTCAACATTGGAACTAAAGAAGATTCCAAGATTATCATACTTTAAAAAACACTCAATCTAGAAATCAAGAAGAGGTATATCAGCCTTATGAAAGACTTCCATGATGTCTTTGCATGGAGTTATGAAGATTTGAAGGTCTATGACACTAAGGTAATTCAACATGTAATTCCCATTAAGGATGATCATAAACCTTTCAAGCAAAAGTAGAGATGAATCAACCCTATGTTGTTGCCATTGATTGAAAAAGAGGTAAGGAAATTGTTTGATGCCAACATTATTGTGTCCTTAAGATTTTCCAAGTGGGTGGCTAACCTTGTGCCTGTCAGGAAGAAAAGTGGTGAGATAAGATTATGTGTAGACTTTCAGAATCTAAACACGGTGTCTCTCAAAGAAAATTATCCACTTCCTAAGATGGATTACATCCCGCAAAAGGTGGTGGGATCTCATAAGATGTCAATGCTTGATGATTTTTCTGGATACAACCAGATTATGGTGCACCCTGATGACCGAGAGAAGACATCATTTACAATACCTTGGGGAACTTTCATGTATGAAAAAATGCCTTTTGGGATTATGAATGCTGGAGCGACTCTCCAAAGGGCCATGGACATAGACTTTTTCGATGAGAAGGATGAGTTTATTGTGATTTACTTGGATGATATCACTATGTTTTCATATTACGATGATCAACATCTCGAGCATCTAAGAAAGGTTTTTTGGAAATGTAGAAAGTTTGGCATCTCGTTAAATCCAAAAAAATCAAACTTTGGAATGCAAGAAGGAAAATTGCTTGGACACATCATTTAAAAAGAAGGCATAAAAATAGACCCCAACAGAGTGGAAGGAATTCTGAATATTGACACTTCCAGGAGCAAGAAAGAGGTAGAGTCTTTCCTAGGAAAGGTAAAATTTTTGAGGAGGTTCATTCCCAACTTGGCTGAGATCATAAAACATATCACAAATATGCTTAGGAAAGGAAATGAAATAAAATGGAATCTTGAATCTAGGAATTCGTTTGAAGATATTAAAGTGGCGCTGACGAAAGCTCCAATGTTAGCTAGCCCGAATTTTGCAAAGGATTTTATCCTATTCTCCTTTGCCTCAAAACACACCATTGCTGACGTTTTGTTGCAAAAGAATGAGAAGAAATTTGAAAATACCATATATTATTTTAGCAGGACATTGATAGACTCCCCACTGAGGTATGACATCATGGAAAAACAAGCATATGCCTTGGTGAAGGCCCTTAAGGAATTCAAAACTTATATATTGCATTCCCATGTCATTGCTTATGTGCCTAGTAATTTTGTAAAGGATATTTTGACTCAATCTGATCCTAAAGGGAGAAAGAGAAAATGGATCGCAATAATGTTAGAGTATGAACTCGAAATAAAGCCTACAAAGTTGATTAAGGGTCAAGGGCTCACAAAATTAATGGTGCAGTCAAATTGTGATGTTCTGGGAATCAATTTTATTGTTGATTTATCGAAAAATCCATGAGAAGAAGCAATCCCAAATATATCCTAGAAGTTCATTGATTCTCCTTGGTATGATGATTTTATTTAGGTATTAAGAAACTTACAGGATCCTCTCAGGTTGAGAAAAACAAAATCTAGGTTCTTGAAGTTGAAAGCAACAAAGTTTTTCATTTTGGACAATTTACTGTATTGGAAAGATCTAGGTGGAATCTTACTAAATTGTTTGCTGGAGAAAGATATGAAAATGGATATTAAAGAGTTTCACAAAGGAGACTGTGGGGGGAATCATTATTGCAAGACCACCACGCACAAAACATTGAGGGTGAGATTCTATTGGCCCAGTATTTTTTCTGATGTATACAAGGAAGTTCCTAGCTGCCATGAATGCCATATCTTCGATGGGAAAGAAAGATGCAGCCCCTACCTTTAAAACCTATCTCTGTTGAAGCATTGTTTATGCAATAGGGTCTATATTTTATAGGAGAAATTCATACGCTATCTTCAGCTCAACATAGGTGGATACTGACAACCACAGACTACTTCACCAAATGGATTGAAGTGGTCCCCACAAGGCAAGCTACTGACACTGTCATCATTCAATTTTTAGAGAGTAATATCTTGTCTAGATTTGGTTGTCCTGTCAAGATCATCACTGACAATGCATCATAATTCAAGTCTAAGAATATGGAGAAATTTTGTAGTGAATATAACATAAGTACGGGCCATTCCACAGCTTACTACCCACAAGTTAATGGATTGGCAGAGTCGTCTAACAAAAGTTTGACCAGGATTATTAAGAAGCTTCTGCAGGAAAACAAGAAATCTTGGCACAAAAAGCTTATCTATGCATTATGGGCCGACATAATCACCACTAAAAAGTCCATATCCACATCACCTTTCTAGATTGTACATGGTACAGAGGAAGTTTTCCCACCTCATTGGGATTTCCAGTGAGGAGACTGTTGCAAGAGAAAGAAGATGAACCAAACGACGCTCTAAGGTGAATAAACCAATTGGTCCATGCAAAACAAATTAGAGAACATGTCTTCAATAAATCATAGCTACACCAAGACAAAATGAAAATAATTTTCGACGGACACACCAAAGAAGAGGATTTCAAGGTGAATGATTTGGTACTAAAGTGGGATGCAAGAAATGAAGATAGAGGGAGGCATGGTAAGTTTGATCATATTTGGATGGGGCCATTCAGGATTGTCTCATACCATGGGAACAATGCCTATTTGTTGCAAGAGATTAACAAAGATCTCATTGGTGGGGGGCCTGTGAATGACAGGTTTCTCAAACATTATCTTGTTTAGAATTTTTTTTCAGTCTTTTCATGTCATTGTAAATAACCATTTTTATTTTTAGAGAAAGTGTTTTGAGTCAGCAGTCAACAGAAAATTGAAGCCTGAAGTGAAGGCCCTAATTTTATGCTGAGTTTAGTCATAGTTGTGTCAAGGAGTTTTGGAATGAGTCTGTTTCGTCATTTTAGAGTCTTTGAGTCAAATAAAACTGAATGGTCAGGCACCTGGTCTATTGTTCTTTTCCACCTCAATAGGAGGATAACATCCCCATTGGAGCCAGTTGTTAGCACCGTGATTTTTCACAGTTAGATTTAGTCCTAGATAAGTAGTACTTTGTGTGTCAAAGCGTGTGAGGTCAGTGGTTGAATAATGAATGGGTCAAAATCAACAAGTAGCAGGTCTGGCCCTTCAAGTCGAGAAAGGGTGTAATGATTAGTCATGTGGGACTTGTAAAGGTCCCTTTCCCTAAATATCGAGTCCTATCAAAGAAGGGGAATTTACGTGTCAAAGATTGAGGAAAGTTGTTGGGATAAAGGTCACGTCGAAATATATGATGAACATCATCACCTAATCATGAAGTCAGAAAGGTGAAAAATCACGACACTCTTATCATTTGTTCTTTTCCTCTCCTATAATTTGTACTTTGCACACTTCAAAGTGTACCCATCGCACGAGTTTGATGTGCAAATCTTCAACCTGCTTTCAAACTTCTCCTCACCATGGATTTATCGTCCTCTTCCATAATTCCATTCCTTATTCGTTCAAGTATAAATACTAGTCACCATGGATGCCTCTCCTTTACTTTTTGAATTTGTGCGTTGCCCATGGTTTTTTATGCGAGCTCTGGAGCCCTTCGCTGTATGAAAGTTGATTTCCATTGGTCTTATTGTAAGTCTGTTGATTTGATTATGTCGTGTCTCCTTCATTGTTTTCAGTTATTGATTAAAGTCTTTGGAGATCGTTGCAGATTAACGTTTTGGACGAATTATTTCTTCTCACATTCAACCTTTTCCTTTGGAATTTCCTCCTGTCATGTCAACCTTCTCACTGTGATTAAATTTCCCATCTCGCGACAAGTCTCCTAGTATGTTTCTATCACGCCAAGTTCTTCCACTGCGCTGGAATTTTCCGTCCTAATTCCCTACCGCGACAATTCTCTCGTTGTTGTTTGCCACCGCGCCGCATTTCCTCACTGCGGCAAATTTTTTCGTCGTGCCTTACTGTTGCGCCATGAACTTCTGTGGATTATTTTTGTTTTCCACACAAATATTCTATTACTCCCTTTCTTGCATTTTCTGTGAAGCCCGTCATTCTTATTTGTTGCACAAAGAGGGTGTTACAACTCATTACCACGTGCATGATATAAATATATACTAGCATCATGGAAGTTACACAAAGCATAACAAATAAGGCGAGAAGTGGCAGGATCGTGAGGTCTGAGCCTCAGAACTTGGAGTTAATAAACGAAGACCCAAAAATCAGGGCATCTTTTGAACAAGCCGGATGTATGTGCTTCTGTGAAAATATCAAAGGGTATAATGCGAAGCTGGTTGTGCAGGTTGTCGTCAATTTTACTAGGGTCATCACGACCATTGTGGGAATCATCTTCCAAGTGAAGGAGGAAACTCTGTCAATTGTGACATAGATCCCTCTATGTGTAGAAAAATGGTTTAAAGGCATGCCTTTAGACATTTTGTGCTATAAATACTTCATCAAGCCCGACTGTCTAAATGGGAAAATTGGAGCCAACATTCCAAGCCAATACCTCTGGGAGCCTTTCCAAAATCATATAAAGGTAATCAGAAGATATTTCACCTATGAAGGAAGCTTTAACAGGGTGTACCCATATCACATCAAGTTCCTGATGCACTTCACAAGGAAGAAACCCTTTAATCTATCTTTCTTCTTGTATCGAAACTTGGGAAATATGGTGGACAATGTCCAGGCCAAGGTTGATCAGTCGGGGAGAAATTTATCCCATTTTTCATTAATCAAGTTGTTAGTGGTTGGAAATTTGAGACATTTGAACATGGATTGGGAATCATTTATGATTGTAGCTAACATCCCCAAATACCACAAAGGAGACATTTCTCTATCTGCAATGGAAACAACACTCCATAGCGCAGGGGCGAGAAAGGATGATGTCATGGGAAAAATAAAGGGAAAGTAAATAGAGGACTCATTGTCCCACCATATAACACCCCAGAAAAGAGGTAGGACAAGGTTGACTAATAAAACTAAGGAGATCCAAGCTCCTAGTAAACCGCACACTAAGTCTGCTGCCAAGAGATTACTCATGCACGTCGTTCGGATAGAGCCTGTTGAAGGTGAAAGCAAGGGAATCGATGAAAGGCAGAGGAAGTCAGGTGATGAAAGCATGAATGCTCAGGAATTGTCACAACAACTTAAGTGAGTGCAACATGTTATTGCTAAACTTTATCAAGAAAATAGAGAGTAAAGAAGGCAACTAGTAGAAAGGACTATTGAAACGCCAACATCGTAGAGTCAAGCAGGGAATGTAAATTGGCTCAAAAAATAGCTCAGAGAGGCACAAGATGTAATGGTCCAACTGCGGGAGGAATAGAGGGTGTCAGAAGAAAGAATCACAAATCATTTCAAGGAGTGCAGACCGGTCATTGATAACTCATGCGCAAATCTCGCCAGTGCTCAAGAAAAACTGAAAGGAGGCACGGTCTTGCAGAGATAGGTGAAGATTTTGAGCAAACAAAACTGGTCTCTTAGAAAAACACTCAGAGTTTTAAGGTTGGAGGTGAGGTCGGAGGCATGATTAAGACAACCCCATTTTGTCTTGTTGGATCGTGGCATGGAATCTTTCTTCTTGCATATCATGTTTCTTATGTTAACAAGAAGTCTGACATGACACCTACATAGTGAATATTTGTCGCGCAGATGTTGTAAACTTACCTACTGAGGAGGGAAGGTATAAATGAAATGCATGCCAATTTTGGAAGAGATGCATGTTCCCCCAACCGTTGTGGCCACCTGGAGTTGCACGAGCGACCGCAAATGGACGTCTGCTACACCAACTCACCACGTGCATGCTACAGCCAGTGATCGCATAGCAGCAACTAGATCATGTTATACAAAGGTGACAAAATTTCCAACTATACGCTTGATTACTCGGGCACCCCTTGAAAACAAATGCCAATTTATCACAACCTGATGACTGAATCTTACTCATGACCGACTGATTGAGACAAATGTGTTGGTTATGTCATGATTGAGTGCAGTCGGGTTTTGGTGCCTCGGAAGTAGAATACTTGGGTCATCTGGTTGGCAAGGATGGCGTCAGGGTGGATCCAAA